>VACF01001965.1:0-145593 GCA_006891605.1 Pleurozium schreberi
GTTTGAGGTTTCATACCATGTCCAAATGACTCCCTAGTTTCAAAAAACATCAATTTAATAAAATATATCTCATGAAAAATGTAATTATTAAAAAAATGAATTCCATCATTGTTTTTATTTTTACAAATATTTTTAGAAGAAGGCCTAAATTAGCCAACTTCCATGCAAAATAAAATCATCATCAATTCAAAACATAAATAAAAATGTGAAATTTACATCTAAAGATTATGTTATTTCAAAGAATGAAGAAATATATTTTAAATATCCTATATCTAAAAATGGTAATGAAATAATTAAGAAAATTTAAGTGTAAAGTAATCTCTAAATTACTCCATTCAAAAGTTTACAAAGAAAATAATTTAAAATATTTTTTAATGCTATAAGTTTTTTATAAACTGAAAAATATCGKAAATATTTATAATGCAATAAGTTTTGATAAATTGAAAAAAAATTAATATATTTCACATTTAATTGAAATATACTTGCATTTACRTATGGTGAAAACAACACTCAATTTTTCTTGCCATGAACCAAATTTAAAACTTTGTAGTAAGAAGCTTAGCCTTACAGATTTTACCAATTTAAACTCATAAGAAAATTTACCAAAAGATTATGAAAAAAAAACTCAACTCACTTATAGTTTTAATTGTTTCCAAAAGGAGTAGCATCTAATTTAGGTTCAAAGGAAAAACCATCCAATTCATGTTGAAAGACAGACCAATTYCTTGGTCGTGGAACATTCAATGCTCCATCTCTAAGCAATGGACAAGGTGGCACCCATTCCCATTGCCCTTTTGAAAGGCTCAAAATCAATCCAAGTGGTGAATAAAAACGAGTAAAAAAAATGACATCTTCATGGCCAGCGCAATACATACTATCACAAGGCCATTTTTTATACAAGCGGTCAAACATATCCGGTGGCATTCTTCCATATTCAATCCACTTCATGGTTTTCATATCCAAAAACCATATGCACAATCCTAACGTTTGATTTCTTGAGGCTTTTCCAACAATTCCGACCATTCCTTTACATTCAAATAATTGACGTGATTTTACATTTCCTGGCATTCGTTGAGTTTTCACTCTTGACCATATTTCATGTTGAATGTTGTACTCCAACAATCCACTATTTGGTCCACACGTTAAACAATACAATGAACCCCTGTATTTTATTTTTTAATGTGAGATATATTATAGAATTTGAAAAATATTACCATTTATTGCACTCGTTGTTGCAACAAAAATAATGGAATGATTAGAAAATGAAGAGTTCTAGGAATATCATGAAAAGATATTTTATTGTATTAATCTACTACAAGTAAAAATAAATGAGAATGTAGAAATTGAATATAGACCTGCAACATATGGCACGTTTCGTAAGTTCTTCTTGTAATAAACTTCCCGAAATATGCCAAGAACTGGTCACCGAATCAAAAACTTCAGTGGTCCAACGATCATCATCTGTACGATAACCACCGGCTGCAATGATTTTATAACTACCTTGTGTCAATCTGTCTACAACCATGCAAACAATCCTAGGTCTGCGTTTGCAAATCCTTGGAGGTAGTTGTCTTGCAACTTTAGTAATTGGATTACATACAAAAAGAGCAAATGGTCGATAATCAGCCACCAAACAAACTAAACCACCAGCRGATGCAGCTGGTTGAATTTGCATAGGAAGAAAATCGAATGCTATCCTATGCCATTTTGATAGTRCACGGCTATATCCTAAAAGTACTCGATCAGCTCGTCGATCTGCTTTTATAAAATAATGCCCCAATGAAGAAGTTACCTACAATTGTTATATGATTTTCAAGTTAACGTTATTATTAGTTGAAAAAGTCATTAATAAATCCAAAATATATTTTCATAAAAAAAAAATTGATGGTCAATTTAAAAAGAATTCATTTATAGGATATTTTATTATTCAAATATTTAATATAAAAAAATCATACAAAAAACAACAATTTAGAAGTCAATCGTACCATTCTTATCTTTTCAATATATATGAATCATGAATAATGTGCTTAAGAGGAAAACAATTTAATATATATTTTTTTAATTTTGTCCCACTAATAGTACAAAGTGATTCTATGATTCTATCTATAGGGAAATTTGTAATTAATTTAAAAATCCAATCAATTCATTTTTAATAAGCCAATGAATTTAAATTTCAAATCAATGCATTACAAAGATACATTAATTTTTATTATGTTGTAATTGAGATTATTGTAATAGTACCTGTAAATGCATGTTTTTGAATGACACAAAAAATGTATACTATGAAACATAAACTAATAAAAATAAAGACCTGAGAACAATCCGAGATAAAACTTTGTGAATAAATGATGGCATTCCATCGTTTACACACAACACGCAAACGAAAGAAGCTGTCAATWGGAAGTCGAGCCAACACCCTATCTATTAGCTCTTCTCGAAGGTCACTCCAAAGCCTTTCATCCATGGCCATAAATCTCTCCAACTTGTCCAATGGTTTTTTGAGAGAATTGTCACGCCACAACTCGTTGATTGAAAATCATGTGTCAAGCTTTTATCCATGTTTTCCTTTTCAATCCAAAAGGATCATGGAATGACATCAGATGACTTGAGTATGCAAACTCAAGTCAAACAAATGCATTGAAGATGATTTTACACTCTCATATCTCTATCTCATAAGATAGAATTTAGAAATTAAAAACATGCTTTCTAATTTTTTTTGGCAAATTATCATTTCAAATATACACACATGTATATTTGACAAAGTATTGAATTATCCCATCTCATTTTTTCATGCAATTGATGCAAATATAGGGTTTATTTTCAAATTATATTGAATCGAAATTAAAGAAATTTGGTGATTGCTTACAATGCCTCAAAAATTCATTCAAATGCATTGTTCAAAAACTTGCAAATTGATAAAACATGATAGAAAAGAATTTTGAGAATATGATAGAATCAAATTCTTTGATGCATTAATAATTGAAATGTTTAGAAGGATTATGTTGAATATTAGAAAGGTTTCATGTTGTTGAATAAACCAAGGGTTTAATCCAAACTATGCAATATGAAATGCAAGAATAAATTGCAATCATTGAAGGACTCCTTTTACCAGCAAATCATGTCATTTATTAATTCAAAATTTTGGAGGTATAATTATCAATTAAAATTGTTATAAGTGGTGATTATAGTTTTAGAAACACCAACCTCACAATCTCCATATCCTCTATTCCGTTGAGCATATCAAGYCATATTCATGGAGCCTTGAAATGTGGCCCTACCTCTTTTCTCCACCTTTCTCTCCAATCCAGACGCGAACAATCGCGACTATGAGTGTTTAAATCTATATTCTTAATCACATATGCAACTTACCTTTTCAAAATGTGAAATAAAACTTTACTTGTTTGATTTATTTATGGCCAAGAAATACTTTAACCATTAATCCATAATTACATTTTCATCCATAAATGAAACCTAATTGTATGATAGTTTAAATAACATCTATAAATATATATCTTTTTAAATTGAACTTTTGATAAAGTCACTATGAAATAACAAAGTAGACATTGATCTTGAATAATATTATTGACTAATTATAAAACCATATGGTCACCAAAAATAATATAGCTAACACCAAATTGATACAATCTACATCTATTGCACATGTATAGATGTGCAATACATTCATAGTGGATTAATGAAAAAATGTGATATTGCTCATTAAATTATACAACCATAGCACTTCAAAGGTTCTTCTAAAAGAATTTGCAACTAAATCTCAATTCAAATAGGATTTAAACCATAGTAAAGACCGAAAATTTCTTATTGAATTTTGAATTTCTCAGAAAAAACATAACATAATGAATGTGTTGGATTCAATGTTCTCACAATCAACAGCGAATCTGATTGCATTTTCACTCTAATTTCTTTGTAATGTAATGTGTTCTCCAGAAAACTACCGGAAAAAGATTTACAATTTTTTCAGTCATTCAAACATTCAAACAATCACAATTTATTGTCTCTTAGACAAAAAAAAACACAAGCTACAGCTGCAATGAAGTAATGTCTGTTTGCAAGAATAGAATTACAAACAATGTTAGTTGCTACTCAAGAGAACATGAAATAAGCTACATCATTGTTGCAGCAAAAGTTAACCATTACATGAACTACATCTGAAGTGCATACAAGAAAGCACATAAAAAGAAAACCCGGCTCCTCAGCTTTTTATGGGTTAAAGATCTTTATGGAGGCAATTATTTGTGTGGTTCAGTAGAATCAATGAACCTAAATATCCAATCGAGGGGACTTCAACCGCAGAATCTTTGCAATCAATGGCAAGAGACTGCCACCATGCATTCAAACGCAGTYGTATACCTGCGTTGCTCGGGATCTTTGACCAACTTGCGCAGCAGTGACACCATCACGATGGTAGAGGTCAAATTATCCAACACWGAACTGAGGAAGAAGGTAATCCAACCGATCTGTTCAAAATCAGGTAATCCGTTGAGAATATCAAGTCCAGAAACAGCAATTCGGTTTAAAAACAGATGCATTTTAAAGAACAATCGCGTGCCACAAGTAGCTGTACGYTGACAAACATTTTCAAGAAAATAAGCAAGGATTACATGTACTTTATGGCATACAGTACGAAATGCATACTGAACAAACACATAAGGCCACCYACCACCCAAAGAAGAACGCGCGGCTTTCGTGTCGTTATGGAATCAGTGACAATCTTGAATCCTTGATGTGCGTCTATAATCTCCACAATGGTCATGGCCCCAAGTAGGAAGAAGACGATTTCAGACACTTCAGTACACGACTCTGTCAGCTGAGCTGCTGCTATATCCGTAGTAGGAGCCTGGCATCGACATCACACGTATTTAGGTTCCAAAGGTGTTTGAACAGCACCTTCATGAGAAGAAAATGTCGACTTAGCAACATCACATCAGTGACGGACCAAGAGCCAGAATTCAGGTATACGGCAAAGCCCAAATCCTCTAAAAATGTTTAACCCGGTCTAATTTCCTTCCAGCTACTTTGTTTGCCAACTCAATCACTAATAGAAAACCTACCCCTGAGAAGTATTCTGGAAAACCTAGACGCGTTACAATTGGCAAGGTTTACGCTTGAAACTGCCTTCCGCATTCTACAGTTGGCAGAATTTAATGCAGTTCGGGTTTCAAGAATACCTCTGGTAGGTTTTCCCCTAGTGAATCACTAAAACCGGCTACATATACATAAAACCCTCAAACATTCAGATCCATTCAGATCCATTCCATTCACACACCCCTGGAAATCAACATTCAGATCCAACAGTGATTTAAGACATCAGACTGAATACAAACAGATGAGACTTGCGGCCATTCCCTTGCCCCATTTCAACCACATTTGAAACTTAAAAAAAGTTGGATATATGTCCGCTCATTCCATGGACTAGTAGAAACCCAGAGGTACTCTCGAAAACCCCAGCAACGTTAAACCCTGCCACATGAATCCTACCACATGAATCGCCATCTACAGCACTTGCTACCAGAAACCTAAACCTGCCAATTGTAACGACATTCAAGGTCGTTTCTAACGTCACCCCCGCCAATTCAAACGCCCRCAAGATTTTATAGATTACTAGAAAATATGAGGCAACGATTCTGCAAAAACGCCCCAGTTGAGAGAGTAGTACCCCGATGCTCCGAATCACCCACAGAGTCCCGGCCATTAAGAGTCCGACYCCACTCTTGTTGAATGCAAAAAACTCCTCAAAGACAATCCCCAAGTATCCCAACGCAAACACCCCGGACATCGCCAGGTTCTGAACATCCAAAAACAACAGAATCAGCTACTTCCATGTTTCAAACTTTCAGAAGATCAAACCTTCAACCCAAATAAAACCTTCAATCGTCTAAAACCCTAGCGAAACCACAATTCACTTGCCTGATTTTCAGCCACCCATGAATGCTGGATAACGGCCGTCACCGCGAGCGCGAGCGCCCCAATTGACACCGCTTTGATGACATCCGAATTAGGTTTAAAATTTGCTTCGAAATCCTCGGAACTCATCTCATCGACGGAACACAACGGATCGCATGTTCCCGCCGGCGAGTTCTCATCATCGTCGTCGGGGATGGAGTACACTTCCGCCAATTCCTCCGACACGGAATAGCTCTGAATCCCAATCCCATCCACCCCGAAATCATTCCCCAATTACTTTCCCGCCCTCCAAAACACTCCCCACAAGAACTTCCACGGCACATTGACGCCTCCTATTCAAAAAATAAAAATACAGAAATCGCAATTCGAGAATCCTCGAGAGACAGAGCCGAGACGCGACCTTGGAAGCGGGCTCCACCCCTCCATCGTCCGCAGCAGAAATGCGAATGGAGGCGAAACGGCGACGAGGGGCTGTCACGGATCGAAGCGGAAGGCGACATCGCAAAGCAGGCAGTGGGAGCTTGTATCCTGGAAAAAGCAACGGCGACGAAGAAGCAGAAGTAGAAGGCAGAAACAGAGGTGCAGAAGAAGCCATGGCAGCCAGAGTAGCCGCCATGGCTTGGCTAAAYGAGAGGGAGCGGACACAAAAGTGCGAGGTGGGTTCAATTGCGAAGTTTCAAGCAAACGTTCCTGGTATGCGCGCCTGGTGCGCTGTTGTTGTTGTGAAAGCTTCGTTGTAAATTGCAAATTTGTTGTTGTAGGAGATGGTGCTCACAAGCTTGGTGACCCGTTGAAGAGCGTGCTTTGGTGGTTCCTCAGATTTGGTCACACTGAGGAGTTGCACTGCCAAGCTTTAAAAGTCTTGGGCTGGCCTGCAGAATGACGGAGCTCTTGAGTTGCAGGCTCGTCTCCTATTATTCTACTGTAGCTTAGCCCTTAGCCGGGGCTCCGGGGAGGCTCCCTGTGGCGCTGTGAGGAGCCCAGGAGTCCAAGGACTTTCCACCCAAATCTACCCTTCTCTTAGTCTGAAGGCCTCACGAGGTTGGGATTTTACTGGGGTTTTGCTGTGCTCTGCAGAAACCGACTGGAGGGATGAAGCTACTCTAGGTGACGGAGGAAAACGATGGGGTTCATCCAAATGGGGTCTGTTCATCCAAGTAAGGCGCCAGAGTCTGGAGCAATTGTGCAATTGGATCCATTGAGAAAGAAAGGGGGAATTATTAATGTTGTCAAATTTATTACATTATTAACCCTTAAAGGATGGACGGGTCACCATCATGGAGATCATCGATTTTATTTTGATACAGTGGGAATCACTAGTTTAAAAAAATCCAAATGTACTCCTTTGAAGTCAAAGTACTATAGAAGGTCTTCCCTTTTCACCTCTAATTCCGTGGATGAATTGTTGCACTTCTGTGATGTACAATTTGATTCTTTGTCATTCATCGGACGCAGAACGTCTGCCACATCGTTCAAGGATTAAGTACACAATGTCATGACCCCTATCACATTTCCTGGCACAAAATCCATCACTTTTCATCATGCACATGGTGAACAATTTCCAAAGCTTATTGCAAGAATTAAATGATATGGATGAAGTACATTCAAGTAGGGTGAAGAGAATCTTCATTCTCTATTCATTCAATCTATTTTTTAAAAGTTGGATGATACAAATTCATCAATGAAAAGTCAATATCTTTCAACACTACTTTACTAAAAAAAAACATTAGTCTAAGATTTTAAACATAAATCTTGATAAAGAATTTYGATTGAATAAACTAGGTAATGTGATTTACATTGTCTTTAATTGTCAMAAATAAAATAGTTGTTAWGAAATAAAAAGAATTGTAGAYTAAGGATCTTTRAATACATATGTRTTCACACTAAAAGTTGTTAAAAGTGCAAGTAACTAATGAAATGTTTACTTAAAATATAAGTTTTCAAAATGGTACAAATTATGGTACARGAAACATTGGATGTGCACTACAAGACACCAAAATGCAATAAATAGTACATGCAAGTGTATTTTGCATGCACTTTAGAATGCATCATAGATRATCATACAAACTACCACTTTGAAAAGTAGAATCTCACTCCTATTTTAATTGTCAAATGCACTAGGAAGCAATTGAACATTGCAAGGGATTATAATTATGTAACTATGACTTGAAGCTATTTTCTCATGGTTTTTTAAGGTGTTGGTTTAGCAATCCAAATGCCTTTCTTAGAAGAAATTTCATCATGTATTCTTGTTTTTAGAACACAYTGCCYATATAAAGATCACTTTATGTTAGATTTGTTTTATTTTCTCTTCATTTGCATTGGTCATGTAGTTTTATGCTCCAATATTTTGCTAGGAGTCTATTATTTGGCATGATTTCAGTTCAATTTGGATGTGAGCTCAAAGCTTCTAATTAATTGAAAATTCTCTCTATATGAATTTATAACATCTCAATTTCCTCCTACTATTTAATTTTAATTTTCAATTTAGTTTTTGAAATTCGTATTAAATCTTGAATTTGATTATGGATAATYTGATATTAAATGCAATTCTGAATTTAATTTCAAATCACCAATATTGTTTTAGACTATCAATGATTTTTGGCCACTCAATTTTGGATGTGTAGTATATGATGGGCAAAAAAAGTTTATACAATYACCTAAGTATGTATATAATTGTTGTTTACTTAGCACAAGAAATACTAATAAAATAGGTGATCATTTCCAAATGGGTGCAAAACAATCACATACCATGCAAGACAAATCAAAAGAACAATTTTCAAAGTTATAAGYATAGAAAATAACCYAATTTCAATGTTTTTAGCTCCAATTTTGACATCTTGATTTTATGCAATATGATAATTGAATTGTATATAAAAGTAATAAAAAAGACAAAGCATTCTATCTTCAAATATTTTTTTGTTCTTTATTTTTCTAACAAGATAAATATTATTTAAGTTAAATTGAGCATAATAGAACATCAAAAAATTCAAATTAATTATAGATAAATCTAGGAATAATTGCTTTGAAATAAAACTTAAGACATTTTTCAAAACATTTTACACCAATTTCAATGAACAAATTTTAACAAATACATTTTAGAAATTTCCAAATTTTATATAATCATATTCAGTGAAGAAAATTTAATGTTTTTTTCAAATTGATGATAAAATTAACTCCAAAAATTCTTGTATAACAACAAAGGAACATGATGCCCAATTTAGACACTYATTTCCAAATGAATGGAGTAAAACCCAACAAATAGTGCCTTTTCGCTCTCACAATAGTSTCTTTTTCACTCTCAACAAAATTTGATTTGATTAATTTGAGAACTTCTTCAAGAATCATAACCTTGATTTTTGCCACACATTGCTTCCCTAATAGTTTCAAAATGACTATGATCTTATATAATTGTTAAATATATTGTCATGGATTCATGTTGTAAAACCTAGTAGCCAAAAAAATTATACTATAAATGAGAAAAATAAAATTTAAATCACCACTACTGATTCTTTAAATTTTTAAATTTTCGAATAATTTTTTGTCATAAAGACAATGCAGTGGCAATAATAAGAAAAAGAAACAGATGAAAAAAAGTTCACCAATGTTGTAAGAGAAAAATGAAATAAAAATGTTGTTCCATCATCATTTGTGTCGCTTGTTTGTTTGTTTTATATTGTAAGTAAATGGTAAACCATCTTCACCATTTCCTCTATAGAATGCCATCTCTTCTTCATGAACTCTTTTTTGACAAAAAGGGCTAAAAWTATTCACATCAAAAAATTAGAGCACATTTTGGGTTTTTTTTGTCCACATTCACCCAGAGGAACAATGATCATAAGTGGATTTGGAGCTTGGATATGGGAGATGTGCTTGAGCAGGTATTGTTTTATGTTTTGTTGTTTCTATCTTGGATGCGGTCTTTCCTTAGTAAGTTTTGTAAAATGAAGTGACTTGAATGTTTTTGAGGGGGCATTGGGCTTCTATTATGCCAGTCACAAGTTGAGCATGCATAAATATTGAGAGATGATATAAAGTTTGTTTCAATTAAAGCTAGCCTTTTTTTTAATGTGATTATGAATTAGATAAATTCTTCCAGTGGTTTAGTCACTTGAGTGACCATTATAGAAAATATAAAAACATCCATTATAGCACCATTTGTGATTATTTTGTAAGCACTTGTCATTTACAAGTAATTCATTGAAATTCTTTAGGGGTTTGAAGTACTTTYATTGCAACAATTAGGTCAAGTCACCCCTAGAAGGTCCAAGRTTTTATGGGTTTAAATTACCATTTTGATTTTCCATACTTCCTAAACTACTGAAAAATTATGAGGCCAAATTAGCACTTAGTAGATTGATAAGATTTTTGTAATCATCATAGCAAAGGCCTGTATTGGACAGTAAGTATCATTGTTCCAAAATTGTAAATTTTTGACATCTTAATACTCTGAATGTAGGTTGATGGAGTATGGATTGCTCCCTCAAGATCAAGCAAAGAAGGCGCTAGAGCGTAAGCAAAGAGGTCAAACTTTAAAGTATGGTTCTCTTGGCAAGTCCTCTACACCTGCACAATTTTCTAATGGAGCATTAAAGAATTTGACTCCAATATCCAATGACAAGGGCAAGAATAAGAAGGTAGACTCTAAGAGTAACAATGACAATGACAACTTTCAACACAAAATACGGATTAAGAAGAAGTTGAAGGCGTAGAATGAGACTTTTTATTTTTATTTATTTTTGTTCAATTTGATAAATATGGTCTACTTTAGTATTCAACTTGTTTAGAGATGATGAAAAATTAGTAAATTAGGAGGTATTAGAGCTCTTCACTTTGAATGTGAGATTTCTCCATTTTAGGCTTGTTTGATTTTGAGCGTCCAAAACTTGTCTCAAAAATATTTTTCCTTGTACTAAAGAGTTTTCAAATTTTATTTGAACTTTGCCTCTTTTAACAAAATATAGTGTTTGCTTCATACATGCCTTTTTGATTGTATCAAAATTGATTGTTGAATAGTCATTAAGAATTTATTGTTTTAAAGATGAAGGTTAATTTTTAGATCAAGCATTTATAAAATTTTCAATCCATGAAATGCAACCAAGCAAGTTGGTTTGCCATGGTGCCATTGCCACATCATTCCATGAAAGGAACATACCTAGGTATTGTAAAATGTAGATCTATTACAATTAGAGCATAGTGTTTCAATCCCTTTCAAGATTTCATCCATATGGATGATTTAGCCAATTTATACATTTTCGTACAAATTTTGGAAGTACTTTTAAATGTTAAATCTAATTTTAAAAAATTAAAGAAAGACTACATGTTATTATGCAATGTGTGCTGTAGTAATTGTTGTAATAGTAGTTGAAATTAAAAAATATTGAGTTGAACATCACATCTTTTTACATATGTGACACTTATATATGTTTAGGTTTGGGAGTTTTATTTCTTTTATTTCTTTTATTTCTTTTTTTGACATGAATAAGGCCTCTCTTGTAGCACACACACAAACACTTAGTTGTCAACAATATCATCTTTTGATCCTATGATCCATTGTATTATACATCTTGATATTATAGCTTATACTTTGAATACCCAGATTGTAGATAATATTAACCTTAAATGTTTGATGGTGGTCAACCTTAAGATTCAATATTTTTTTAGGCCATCATAAATGAACAAAAAATATTAGTTTTATATTTTCTAATATGAAAACATTTGTATTCTATAGATTATATTTTTTTAGAGTTTTTGGAAGAAAATGGAAATTATAGTAACTTTTTTGAGGTTCAAGGTCATAATTTGTGTATGAAATAGGTCATATCCAGTTTTCATGCACAATTATTGTGGCAATTCAAACCATATTACAATTTGCAATAAATTACTCTCAATTTTAGGGATTTAAAAAATTGCAAAATAAACTAGAACMTAGACTTGATTGGTTTTTATTTTTTAAATAATAGGCTTGATTCATTGCCTTGTTTGATAAAGATGCACCATTGCACATTTGATAGATTGTTCCAATGTTTTTAAATTAGTATTATTTTTTTCAACATGAAAAAYGCAACATCGTATGTTGGAAAAGCAAATGTCAACTAAAGTGATTTTTTCTATTTTCTAAAATTTGAAGACTCCATCATATTAATTATAAGTATTGAAGAAATAATGACCCTTGATCTAGTGGACATGGGCTCATTGTCATCACGAACTGACACTCTATTCACGCCGGCCTTCCCAGGCCGGAGTTCTTTATATATTATATTGAAGAAAATTAATTCAAATATTTCTATTCTCTATTATGAAATGCGCTCCAAAAAAGCTCATTTCCATGATTTCTATATTGTAATGTAAAATTTGCAATTTTTTAAATTTTCTTTGAACAATAGCTCTTGATTTAGAAGAATACCACTTTCAATTTTCATCCTTAAATACCTTAGAGACGATATGMAATTATACCCCCTCAATTGCAAGAATGACATCTTTTCAAAAATCAATGTTTTTGATTTTACTATATCACTTGTTCTAAATAAATCTTTTGAATTAGTTTCAARATTTTCTTATCCATCTTTACTATAGGCCCAATCTACGTTGGGCAATTAGTGTAAAGGTCATGCTTAAAAATTATTCAAAAAAACAACTKAGGAMAAAAATTARTCTTGAGAAATTAGAACAAGTGATTTTTGAAGTTGTCCTTGGAAAAAGACAAAATATGGTTGAAAATTTAGTTGTCCTTGGCATCTCGCCATCCTGTTGAGCACGCCATTTATTGCCATTATTGTGAGATGCACTATTTTTTTTGTATCTCATTTTTCTACTAGGATGAAAGTTTTGTTTTTCTTTTAATGACCTTAGACCAAATAGAATAAAATGTATTCTATTAGTAAAATGCAATATGAAACAAATTAGTGCATCTTATAGTGATTGAAACGAACAGTGTATTGATAGCAATATTTTAAAGGTTATGGTGAAGTTGTCAAGATTGTCAGGGTTTATGGAAAATTCATGTCTAATGAATAAGTTCCTACATCCTTGCATCATTCTACACTAGCTTCTCTTGTCTTGGACCTTTTTGGTTGTTCCAAGACCAAWTATATTGGACTGGAGGGTTTTAGGTCAAATTCTTTGCTTTCACTAGCTATGCAGGAATTTTAGGTTTGATTGTTTTGAGAATGTTTGGTTTCTTCGCCTTGCATGCCGTGATTACAATTACTGAAAATTGTGCAATTTTGGTTTACAGAGACTGGGATTGCGTATATCAGTTTTGCTCATTGTGGCATCAGCAAAAGCAAATCCAGTCCCCAAGCCATGGCCACTTCAGTTCCACTCACAAATATATCAAAACTGGACTAGAAAGCTCTCCATAATCGACTTGTGGTACGACTTTCCAAACGGGCGGAACCTCAACCTCATTCAACAACAATTTGGACCTGTGACTCATGACGTGGAGTATACGAATGGCACCTCATACTATTATGCTCTCAAAGCAGGTACTTGTAGACAGGTTTCATTTCGGGTTGGAATGCTTCAACCAGATTGGTTGAGTGGTGCTACCTATGTTGGTGTCGAAGAAATTGACGGTTTCAAGTGTAATGTTTGGGATAAAGTCAATTTCATTCGCTATTGGGAAGACATTGAAACTCGACGGCCAGTTTCTTGGTTTTTTACCAATGGCARTAAGCTTTTTGACCTTCTCTTTGAAATCCATTGGAATGTTTTATAGTGACATCTCCAGTTCACTCAGCAAACCAGCCCTTTAAAAGAGTTAGAAACTATGATTCACATGGATTTAGTACCCAAATTGGAAGTGCATTGAAAAATCACGTTGATGGCTATAAGCGGATTTCTTTTGTGTGTAACCTGTGATTTTTTTATGTGACTTTAGTGCTCTAGCTTGGTTTCTAATTTCATGTGATTCAAAGGTTATATTTTGGAAGAACCGGTTTGCCAAGGTGAGTGGAGATGCTATTGTTGTGTCTTGAAATTTCTCACTTTCTTTTATGCCGTCTTTACTTCTAGTTCATGAGGGATTGGACAAGGAGATGATGATGATCTCTGCAGGAATGCGGCTTCACATTATTACATTCAAAGAAGGAAATGTGCTTGAAGACCAGATGTGGCAGGCACCATCATTGTGTTTTGAGCAGACCCCAACTTCTTTGATAGCGAGTAAGGTTGATGATCAAACTAGGCAAGGGCTACTCTCAAGAGAATCATTAGGTGATCACGAGGATCTTTTTGACAATGAGAAAATCAATTCATAGTTTCAGTGTGTGGTTTCAATATGGTCTTTGACATTCTCATGCTTTGAAGGTGATATTTGCTCACAGTGTGCACAATTTAGTCTATGATTCCTATCTAGTGAGTACGGAAAGATATGCATGGGTTTGAAGCAGTGGAATAAAGTAAACCAATTTGAGGGTTAAAATATTAACGATGTTGAGTCCTAGCACTGTTTTGGAAATAACAGAGATTTTCCCACAATCTTTTGATTCTGTGGTGTTTGTGAAAGCTTTAAATTTCAATTGTTTGAAGCAATCTCAGGTGGATGTATGCTTCCAAATTTTGGCAAAGTTCCAATGCAACACATTGCATATTTAACCCCTCACCGTCCAAGGGGACCAAAAGTGTCTTCACAATTCAAAGTGCAATTCAAAGTGCTTTAATTTTTGCATCCAATGTCCCAATCTAATCAAATTTGTTAGAAAAATTTGTGTTATCTTCTCTAGTTTATGTGCTAAAATTTTCAGTTCAATCCAAGATGTATTGTTTTCTGGAAGCCATTCAAAGCTCACATCTCCTTCATCCAATGTTTGTTTTCAATAAAATTTGTTGGGTTCCCTTAAAATCTAGTTATTGTGGTAAATTTTCATGTCAATCTTAGATGTTTTGAATGTTTGGTAGCAATCCAAAGTTCAAAAACTAAACATTCTTGGATTACAATGATGCAGTCAAATGACTCCAAATTTGCTTCACATCATCTACAGCACGCACACTACAAGACTCTACAAGACTGTATGGTTGAGATTTCCATACTTTAGAGACATTTAGACTTATAACACTTCAAAAACAATGATATTTTAAAATCCAAACATACCTTGGGCCTTGAGGGATTAAGGTAGAAACAATTGAAACCATCAAAATAAGCAATTCAACATAGTCCTAGAAATGAAAATAAATATCTTTTTGGAGTAATAGCAATTGAAAATCATATATTTTAAAAAAAAATAGAATTTTTGGATAAGACAATGTAATTTCTATGAATTTTTAGTATAGAACTCCCAAGGCCAATCGTTACATAGCTTGGTCCTAAAACCTAAAATTATTGAAAGTATGACTAGAACTATAATCATTATAAATATATAATTTTGAAATTGAGTTGAGTTTTAGATTACTTTTGCAATGTAATGAAGATTTGAATCAATGGGATTGTGTTCATATAAATGATCTACAACTTCTTCAACTTTTAATTTAATCCTTGCAGCCTAATTAAAGAAAAAATAAGATAACTTTAGAATTGAATTTGTTTCAAAATTTGCGACTTCATTTTAAAATATCAATTTTAAAAATAAAAAATTATTAATTATTTTTAATTAGGCATAGTACCTTTCGAACTCTTTGTATAGTCAACACCGTCTTGCAAATATCTTCAATATCGCCTATGCTATAATCTGAAGACATATATGCAAGAGTAGAAACATTAAAGTGGTGAGTAAGAATGGCTCCATGCTTTTCTAATAGTCCTCGCCATATGAGCATACGAGCACCATAATCAGGGTATGGTGTATAAATCCGTTTTGAAAAGAATTTGCAAAAATTCGTTGTTGCTTTTGAAGGTCCTTTTTTGCCTTGCAAATCCTGATACAATTTTTTTTTAATATAAAAATTTATTACAATTTAGTGTAAACACATTTTGAAAATTCCAAAGCATCCAATTTGCAACCTTTAGTTCAAATACTATCATATTTTGTATCATATTTTAATTGTAGTTAGCCATTTAAAATTGATTCTATAAATTTATAATCTACTTACTTGAGGATTACTTGTTGTACCAAGGAAGAAAACACGTTCTCCAGGAATCAAAGCTTTTATTTCCTTCATCAAGACTTTTTTGATGCGATTGGGTTTATCAATCAACCCATATGCYTTGATTTTTTTCTTGTCAGTTACAAATACCTATACATTCCAACGATTGTATATTTTCATGTCTTACATAAAAATTGAGTAATTCTCAAGTAAATAAGTCATTGTTAATTACAAAAATAATCAGARATAAAAACTATAATTTGGTTTTTAAATTACGATAAAATTTTGATGTTCACAAACAGTAATGGTGAATTTCATTCAAAAGGCAATATTCCTTGTGCCATTTTCACACCGCATGGTCTAAATTGTGAAAGTGACATCTATGACATGTATAGATTTTAGATGTCTAGAACAAACATAGATGTCAAAATCTACAATAGATTTAGATTTTAAACCTTGTGGTCTAAAAATCTAGGACATATACAAATCTCAAACATCCATGGATATTGTAGATTTCAATTTCTATGATATGTCTAGATCTCAAACTGCGCGGACTGAATTGTTAAAAGTGTCAAAATAACGGAAATTCACCATTTTAATGAAATTTTCCATAATAATATTTAATATATTGTTAATAACTAGCTAAGAGGAATTATATGAGGCCAAAATTTATTTATTTATTTATGTGTCATCAATTAAAAAATRGAAGTTTATAACTTGAATACCAACTTGATCAACATCTTCAATATAAATCATAGAAGGWGACATAATCTTTGCCAATTTAAATACAATTTGAAGCATTCTTGCAATATTCTTTGGTCCTTGATATTTTCCATCAATAACTTTAGYAGACAAATTAAAAAAAGTTGCTCCAGCTGAAGTGCAAGCGGCATGAGCCTATTAAAGCGTACTAGTATGATCCTTAGTTTGAAAATACTATCAAATAAAAATATAATGGTTGGTTACATGTTGATATTGAATATTTTTTATACATTTAAAAGAGTCAAATTCTATCATGTAAGGCTATTTAATGTATAAAATGGATTTGTAACATACTAAAAGAGTTTTTCCAGTTCTTTTGCCACCATGTAAGAGAAGAGTACGCACAAATGGAACATTTTCATGCACCAATTYTGATGCAAGTGGCAATACRGCATACTCTATTGTTAACCTTTTTGCCTATATCAATTTTGATAAAAGAAAATTATTAACAAAGTTTTTTGATATTTTAAATTTATTAAACTTTGGAATTGCTAGTGTTAATGTAATAGATTTGAAAATAGATGTGAATAACAAAAAAAATTCAATACATGGGCCATGCTATTGTCTATTAGCCAATCTTTAATTGGATCAAGTTCAATGCCTCGTAAATAATCTTGGCAAATATATTCATCAAATGATCTTTTTGGACAAATTGGCATAATGCCTTCTGTAACAAGTTCTTTTGTTAATGATTCCACTGATGAGTCCCCACTAGGATCTTTTTTCCTTTTGGGTTTTGCTTTTGTTTTCATTGGTGGTGGTGCAGGTTTTTTTGCAGCCGCTTCTTTTTTAGCCTTCATCTTTGCAATTCTATCTTTTTTTGCCTACAATTAAATAATGATTATAATTATATATACATATATTGCTTTTGTATTATAATATTTCAATGTATTAAATGACATTTGGACATAGATGAATTTGAGATTAATATTAAAACTATATATTTTAAATTCATGTTAATATTATGTTGTTTACGATACAAATAATAATATTATAAAAATTGTGCCTGTTGTTTTTCTTGCTTGACTTTGGCTTTGAATTCTTTATCTTTTCCTTCCTTTTTAGCTGCTTTTAATGCAATTTTATAAGCTTCTTTGGCATCAGCTGCAATTTTCTTTTTTAATTGAATAAGGAGTTCTCGAGATCCAATGTCAACTTCAATTCTTACCTATATGTATGTTAATGCAATAATCAATAATTAAAATTTATTTTCATATAATAAAGTTGATATGTTTATGAATTCAATTTATCAACAAGTCTATTTCTTGCCTCTTCAAATACAAGTGGTCGTAATGTGTTTTTGAGAATTTCAGGAATGAACTTTTGTTGATGGTTTTGATAGTCATCTTTGTCATGCCAAGTTTCAATATAGAATTCAATAGATCTTTTTAGATGTCTTCCAAAAAAATTAGGACACATAGGAATGACATCTTCATCTTCATCATGTTCTGGCATTCTTATTCCTGGCTTTCCCTTTTTTTTCTTACTTTTATCTCCTTCACCTTTTTTTTTCTTTTCATCTTCTGGCCTCCAAAGTTGTGGAGGTGGATCAATTATTTCCTTACTTCCACCTTTATTTGGCTTGGGAAAAGCAGGATATGTGTTAAAATCTGGGTCTCGGTTTGCATTCAACCAAACATTTATCCTTTCCTGCAAAAGTACCTGCCCAAAATATCTATGTTGCTAAAAAAGGCACCTTGATCCTTTAGGGGTTAATGAAATATCTTCAAAACATTCTCAGATTGGTCCTATGCAGCATCCTACAATTATGTATGTAGAAAAAACATTTCAATCTATCAAAGTATCAATGCTCAAAGTGCAATGGAAATGGCCATTCCAAAGAGTATTTTTTGATAAAACATAGTCAAGGGATATTTAAGTGTTAAAATGTATTGACAATGTAAGATTTATATAAGATCAAAAATTAGATTTAAAAATGATAAAGATTTTTAATTTTGTAAGGTAGTTTGCTCTAAAAACAATTGTGCTCAAAAAGTGACCACTAATACAAAGGTAAATTTTGTCTTCTACAATGTATCAGGTGTTTACATTTTACTATTTTAGGAGGTAGTCAATTTTAGTGACTGCTACGTTTCAACTTCAAAAATTTGGAACTAATTTCACAAAGGTCCAAAAAATATCAAACGACTTGGTTAGATGCTAATTTCATTTTTTCTTCCTACAAAAATTTACTGAAAATTGTTTCAAGAAGTTTAGCTTCCTCCAAAGGCTATTAACTCTTAAAGATCACTTTAGGAGTGGACTACCTTACTTGAATCAAAATGATGGATTCCTCTTCTGTCAAAGGGGGAGGTGGAGCCACAATTTCTCGTTTGTGTTTTCGAGCTTGAAAGTCTGCTGCTGCCTTTGCTTCAGCTTCTTTTTCGGCTTTTATTTTGGCACGATCAACTTCAGCTTCATTATGAGCTTTTGTCTATGCATCCCCCCCTTCAAATGTTAAATACAAATATATTTTAACTAAAAAATCATGTTATTTTAATTGTCTTTTCAAATATTTGTAATTGGTAAAGTAATTCAAATAATCCAGATCTTTTTATGAAATCATTTAATATATACTTTTCATGCAAATTTAATCAAATAAATAAAATCCATTACAAAATGAATAATTTATTATAATCCAAAAGTTAAATGTAAGGTGTTTTACTAAAAACTTTTCTCGGTCTTTGTATAATTCTTTATTATCATCTGTAAGAAAGTGTGGAGGAATTATATCCAGTTTGTCGGGTGGCAAATGCATTTCCATCTATCAAAAAATAATAAATATTTTGATTTGAGTTCAAAATCCACATTTCTCCATAAAAACTTTAATTTATTCACACTTTTTAGTTGAAATCTCAAAGGAATCTGAACTTCATGTAACTATTTGTTTGGTTGATTCAATCCACAGTGTCATTCAAATATTAATAGTTATTGTTCTTAAATTTGGAAAATTGTTTAGAATATTTGAATGTAGAAACACACTTTGCGTACTACCACATGTGGTTATAGAATATTATGAATTTTTTTCATAGCAAGAATGTGCAATGGAATCTCTTGTAATTTTGAATATTCAACAAGTTGAGTTATATACAATGGCTTACAATGTGAAATTGTGACTTGCCAGTAGGTCATCGTAATTGAAATACTCCTTGTTTTCATTTAATTCCACCATCCACTAAAAAGACCATTCAAAACATTGATTAATTTTGAACTTTAAGAATATTCTTTGAATATTATCAATAGTACATAATATTCTATGTGAGTCTTAACTTGAGTCTTGAATTTTCAAGGACACACTAATTATTGCACTTTTAAATTAATGTAATTTTCAAATAAAAATATTATATATYAACATACTAATATCAAACTATAATTTCACTAAAAACTCATATCTTTTACAAAATTTCACAAGGAATAATTTATCTGTATGCTATATGCTATAGATGTTTTTATTTATATGCATATACCCCTTTTAATTCAAGAATTCGACCAATGCAAGCTTCCARTGCTTTCCTTGCAAATCGGCGCTTTTGAGGATGCACAATCTTTGTGAAAAAGAAAAGAAAGTTTAAGAATGAAACTCTTACCTTGCACCAATGATGGCTAAAAGACCACATTTATTTAACCCCATTAAAAATTGGCAACAATTTAATTATTTTCAATTTACAATCATTCAAGTGATTAATAAGCTAGAAATTTGTGAAATTTTAAAGATTGAAATGATAAGTTCATAAGTTACTTGGTCTAGTGCATCCTCTAATTTTCGGTATACTTGAAGATACAAGATATAGATTTTTTTGAACTGATCCAATTTCTACAAAATACAATTTTTKCATCTATACATTAGAAAATTGTTTTAAAAGAACTATTAGTAATATTATACATTAATTTCAACATTTTAACTTACCATAGGCCATTGTTCAACATTTTGTGGAAATTCTACTTTCATGAGCTCAACAAGCTCCATCATGGCTTTACACCATTCCAAATCAAATGTTCTGCACAAAACCGATCCAAATAATTCAGTTATTTGATATCTATATGAAATAAAACAATCATAACCCTAATTTTTTTTTACACAAATAATATAGAAAAAACAAAATTATTCAACAAAATTGGTTTCAAAAAACCAGTTGTCAATACATCAAACGAATATATGATGAATTAAGAGATTAAGTGGAAATGTACTGGTGTGACATGGTGATGCTAAATTTCCAACCAAAAATTCAAATAGTCCTGAATCAACAAGTGAACACATTGCAATAAGTCTTGCTAGTAAGTCAATATAGATTTATTTGAAACATCAAATATTGATTATATAAATTTTTACAGTAATAGATATAATAAAAAAATTTAGCATTTTAAAGCTAAAAAACCGTTATTGCAGAAGTGTATGCTATAAACTGACAAGATTTTTACTACTATATTTTATTCTAATATTCTTTAAATTAAAAACTTCCTAACAATTTGTACCACAACGTCTTCTAGAACCAATCTACAATTCAAATCCTCTTCAATTCAATTTGAGACTATATATTTGCTCCAAAAATATGAAAATTTCATTGTAGGTATATTATACAATGTAGAAAGTTGTGATTAAAATCAATTTTCTATATTTTCCTAAAATTAGAAAATTGTTAGACAATGGTTTTTGTTTCAAAGTTTAAATTGCAATTAAATATTCAATGTAATAATTAAATGAATTTTTTTTCATAATATTTTTTTTTACAATAGAAGAATTGACAATTGATTATTTCTTGTGGGTATTTGAAATTTGAGATGACAAGGGCATCTCTAAGTCTATAAAACTATTAAACAATTGAACAAGGATTTTGTTTGAGTCCATGCAAATAAAGACATATCTTTTTGTGTGACTCCATGCCAATTTTTTCTAAAATCCTCTACTAATCTTTCATTTTTTGCTTCTTAATTCTTTAAAATCTTCAATATCAATTACATTTCTCCCACTCACCTGACTTTTTGAGTTGAATTTATAATACGTGACTATGGCAAAATATTTTTCATTTTGGAGTTGATTGTAGGAAACATCGAGAGATATTGAATAATGTTATACATCATGTTTTTTTAGTTGCTCTTTAATAGAAAAGTTGAACCTTAACTCTCAAGAATTAGATGAAGACTTGGTACCTGCGGTGGGATGGAATCTTGGCAATGAACTCTACACTTGTAGTTACGATTGTACCATTTGGAGATGGAATCGTAGTGGTGAAGTTCTCAACAAGGTATAAGTTGTATGGATTATAGACAATCAATACAAACTCTAAATGTGAAGGATGGAATTAGTTGTTGTTTACTATTGATGGACACAATTATTATTGTTGATATTCCCCATAACTTAACCCAAAATTGTTATGAAAACCTATTTCAAGATGCTCAAGCTAAAAATACTAAAAATGATGCAACTATCATCACTAAAAAAACTTGTTATAGATTTTATTTTTGATTTTGGATGTTTTTCTTTTACTTTTCAATACATTTGTTCATTGGTACTTTGATGTTTTATATCGTAGGTGTGCACATTGCGAGATTGTTTCACTGATATCCATTGGTATCCATCGTTGTCACAAAGACAACGGAGTGGAGCAGGAACCGATATTTTTATTGCCGCTTGCTCTAATGGTGGGATATAATTTTTAGCAAAAATAAGAAGGATAAACATTTTTTTGTATAATAGTCACTCATCATTACATTTATATGAGTTAAATCTAAAAAAACTTTTAAGATGCATTATTTTTATAAAAAAACACTAATACAAATGTAACATAATCTACATGACCTTGATTATAACCAAATTTTTGATTAAGTTGCTATTTCCTTTGATTTTGGTCAACTTGAAAATCAAAYACTTGAAGTATTGTCTTGGATGATATGGTGTACTAGGTGCGTTTTACATTATGAATAAAAGTGGACGTGAAGAAAAGCGAGTTGAAGCTCATGAGGGTGCAGTCATCTGTATCCGATTCAATTATGAAGGTCTAAACATCTCCTCAGAACTTTAGTAACATACTTGCAACTTATTTGAATTTTTTAACTTGTTAAAAAATGTAAATTGTAAACTTGTGCTATAACTATAATTTGAATATTGAAGTGTTTATGCATTTGCCAATAGTTCCAAAGTCCCAACAATTTTGAAAGTAATATGTCTTGAAAGTGAATATTATGCTAGAAAGAGCATAAGTTATAATTGTACAAGATTCTAAAATCTTGGTATTGCAATTCCTTATAATACTATACAATTGCAATCATATTAGGAACGGCACTTGCAACTGGGGGTGAGGATGGTATAGTAAAAATTTGGTCAAGAAGCGGAATGCATCGATCTACTTTGGCACAAAATGGTACATTGAAAAGAGAATGATAAATAAATTATTGAACAAAAGTGAATCTATACATACAATTACTAAGAACTTGTAGGTCTTGGAACATAAAACATTATTTGCTAAAAGTTTGACTTTTTTCAATGATATTGAATGAATTGTAGAGCATGCAATATATGGAGTTTCATGGGGACCAGACTCTGACCAATTGGTTTTTATAAGTGGACGCAGTATATTTATCAAACCAATACAGGTTTATGAATGTTTCTTCTGACTATATTCCTTAGTTTAAATCTAAAATTATTGATGAGCATATGGTTGGACTTGATCACATACATGTTTGYAACAAGCCTTGTCTAAGAACAATTGATTTTTTTACCTTACTTAAAATTCTCAAGATTTCAAGGCAATAGAGTGGACAATTTTAAAAATGTGGTGTCCAAATTGAAAATATACTAAAGGTCATATGAGAGCATTGAGCTAATTATTAAGAATCATGCAAGATAATAGTTAAATGACACTACTTCAAATAAATTAGATATCCAATTATAGGACATTATTGGCCTTGCAGTCATCGTCTAAGCAATTGCAATGGGAGGGGCATGAAGGWCTTGTATTGAAAGTGGATTGGAATCCTATCAACAACTACATCATCTCCGGTGGAGAAGACTMCCGCTACAAGGTGTGCTTTATTGACTTATTTTGAAATAAAATCATATGATCAATTGATGTTGGATTTCAATTCTAGAATATTGTATGTTTAGTGTCCTTTACATGGATTTAAAATGATAGCAACAATTTTGAAACTCTTCTCCATCACATTGTGGAAGTAAATTGTTAGATATCTAACATGTTTTTAGAAGATAACCAAAAGTGTTAGGTGTGGGATTGCTATGGTAGGCTGCTCTTTCAAAGCCCTCAAGCAAATTTCAGTATTACATCGTTGGCATGGTGCCCTTCGGGTGACGTCTTTGCAGTTGGCTCCTTCAACTCTATCACATTGTGTGATAAAACAGGGGTACTAAATTGATTACCATAGATAAGATGAATGGTCCTATTGTCAACAAAATTATATTGGTGGTAGGTACTTGAAGTTCTAAAACGTACACCTCCATTACAGTTTTGCCTATTATAATAGTGGAGTTGCCCTCATCTTAGTCCACAATGGGCATAGATGTCTACTTTATCTACATTCTAGCCTCATTTGTAATGATTACCTTATTCATCTTTGAGGCATTGTATGTTCGACACAACTTTTCATATTAGCATCAATTGTAAAATATATTCTTGAATCTAACATCTTTACAACAATTATTTTTTCTTAATTAAAATTGATTGTTTTCCAATCTAACTTTGTTTAGTTGACATACTCATTAGCAATAGGCATGTAAGACTAATCCCTAATTTGTAATATTGGTTTGTCTTTGAATCCTTAGATTTCTTTGATTATTCTATGTAGGGCCTTGTTTGGTATTTGTAGTGGCCATATGCAAAAGAAAAGCTCGACGCAAGCATTATCCTTAGTGTTGCATGGAGCCTCGATGGAACACAACTTGCTGGTGCAGGGGGAAGTGGCACAATATTTTTTGGACAACTTATAGACAAGTATGATCATAACCTTGCCTTAATTGTAGGATAAACTAGATCCACTTCTAAGGAAATAATGACATGCAATATGTTTGGTAGTTCCATTGCCCATTGTGTTCAACATCTTAGAATAAAATGTCTTACTATCATAGACTTTATTATAAGGTTCTGAACATAATAAGAACTTTGACTATGCTCCAAGTCATTGACCCTTTGGAATGGGGTTCTAATGTTATGCCCAAATAATTTTCACTCTTCATACTAAAATCGTAATATACAAGTCTCTTCAATGTTGTAGGACTTCATTGCATAGAAAATGCTCTATGTAGACTGTTGCAAGAAATAGTGGCTAATTTTGTATCAAATGCATTGTTACTAAGAGATCTATAATGTAAATAAAATAGCTTTTATTTATTTATAAAATGAGCTCTCAATCAACTTATTGCAATTCAAGTGGAAAAAATCACTTTGAGCATGACACTGAGCATAGGTGCAATATAAAGATTTTATAAATTAAGAAAAGTCTCTTTAGTATTAAACACAATCTTGGAAGACAACTTCAAATTCCAAATTTAAGCTCTAAATTACACCTTGTGGACCAATAATCTTATAAAATTCAAAATTGCAAAAGTAGACATGCAGTGACAGAGGATTTTTTTGTTTTATAGTAAACTATTTTGGACAATTGAATAAATAATGGAGAATGTATTATAATCCACTTTGCCTTAGTTATGAATTTTAAGTCATATGGAACAATAACACAAAATTAATTTAAAAAATCCAACCCTACTAAAGTCCTCAGACAAAAAAGGAACAAATATTTTTTTCTAATCATCATAAACACATGTGCTTTGTAAATACTTTGACTTACTGTGTATACTGCACATTGAGGTTTGAGTACTCATAATCATCATTGTCTAAAATGTGACACCTACTTTTGAACCCAAAATTGTGTCAATTGAAGCATGAAAGCCTATGTATAATCATCTAGCCTTTGAGAGCCTATTGTCCATTTTTGGAACACCTCAAGATTATTCTTCAAAATTTCATTACTTGTTCATATGGTGTCCAAATAGTGCACACTAAATTGCGTTGGAATCCTCTTTCATTTGAAAGTCCAATCCAATAAAATCAACTCACATTTAGAAATAATAACTATACTCAATTGCAGTAAATGATGATTGTGGGTGCACCTACCTTAGTATGTTTGAGATATCAATTTTATTAGTGAAGGTAAAGATGAAAGAGTTCTCTTTCAAAGTGCTCTAAGACTAAGTTAGCCTTTGCATCCCATTTTAGGAAAATTAACGAAGTTGGGGTGCAGGTTGATAGAGTTCACTTCATACTTTACGTGAAAGGCTTGCCCTCAGAAGAAGCAAGACAAGCGGAGCTGACACTATTTCGGAGGCGGCCGGAGGAGGCCGAATCAATACTGCTCCAAGCGGGCCTCACATATCGAGCCATTAGTCTCAACCTTCGCCTTTTCAACTGGGACAGGTATATTCCGCATTCAGAATATCAACTCGGAAATCAAGGATTTAGGCTCACAAAATTTATTTATTTGTTTATTAATTAATTAATTAATTCATGCTCTTGAGATCGAAGAGTGCTTAGGTTTAAGGAAATCGAAAGGCCTTTTTAGGGTTTTAGGGTTTAGGATATACTAAACTCTAATTACGTACAGGGCCTTGGAGCTTGCACTATCACATAAGAAGACACACTTGGACACTGTGCTTTGGTATAGGCAACGATACCTCCAAAGTTGCAAGCATGAGGAGACGAAACCACAATTTCTTCATTTTGCTCAACAGGTCGCTGTATGCTTTCAATTTGAAATCTGAGCGTAGGATATATTATAGAATTTGTCAACCAAACTAATTCTCTCGTAAGACATAGACCAGTTGATATGAATGTCATTGCTGAGTTTTGCAAATTTCCATATTTTCTGTACGTGCAGGTCATCGTTGCAGCAGAGCAGATTAAACAGAAAATTAAAGAGGAGAAGGAAAAAGAACGTCGTCGTTCAGGTCTTGATTGCTTCTTGTTGCTGTTAAGTAATTAGGTTTACCTTCTGTCTATACGTGAAATTTATTTACAAAAATAAGCTTAGAAAGTCTCAAACCGGTGATGGCGACGATTGTTGGCAAAGCTAGAGTCAGTCTGCGCCACTCTTCCAAATTAATCCATTAAGTTTTGTTGCTCCTTGTAGCAAGCAAACCAATGGCATCCAAAGCCTTAATGGAGCTTGTGTCACCCTAAGCTGCCCACCCAAGAAAACTGTTAACTTGATAGGGATTTACTCAACTGATGTACTAATAGCAGCACTACTAGAATTGCTTTACAATTCCCGGCATTCAAAACCTTCAATTGAAGGCGTGGAGGTTGCAAATCGTTGCGGGAGGGAGCATCTGCTGACCTAATCCGAGATTTACCACCGGCATCAGCAGAGTATGAAGTTACACATTAACACAACAGAATCGAGAATTCATTCTGGAGGGGTCAAGTCCCAGAGAATACGTACAGTACATMGAAGTTGGAGAAAAWTAATCAAATAAACGGTAAAACCATCACATGCTATTAAATAGACCAGTCAACAACKGTTACATACAGTACATTTGCTGTGATTTCTACCTCAAATATGTGCCACAGATTGATTCTCCTGTTAACCAATCTTGTGATCGTGCTTCGTTGCCTTGGTAAGGCGCGCATTCTGTACTCGTTGACTAGAAAATAGAAGTACCAGTAGTCCTTTTCTTCAGTAGACTGTCAAGGGCCAACTCAAGCAGGCTTGCAAAGTGGTATTCTACCCAGCCAATTGAAAGTTTGTACCTGAAGATGATTCTACCCACTGTTGTCAGTGATCGTCAATCCCCATATCCACCATTAAAGTGGCATGTTTTCAAGCTTCAAGTGCACAAAGCTTCACAAAGTCGGAAGTCGGAACTAGAACGCTTCTTTCTTTAATTCCACCGAGCGAGGCGTTACATTCCAAACATGCATGTTGATGGTGAGCGAATGAATTCCTGTGATTGTTTCAGTGACTTTGGAAGCATGGCGCAAGTACAGAATATGAAGCTTCTTTTGTTCTGCAACATTGATAGCTGTTGTCTTGAACGCCAATCAGAGGGTACATGTTCTGTATTCTCGTCACCAAGTCACCATGAATGTAATCTAAAATCCGTGTGCAAATTTTGAAACCAATGCTCTTAGTCTCTAAGTCACTCGGAGAGGTGATCTGTATATATGTGGTTCCCAGATTGGGAATCCTGGTGGACAGCTTTGCCAACGGGGAAAGTTTGTGCCACTACAGTTGTTTCTCTGATTTCCTCCGAAAAATCATTTGGGAGATTCCAGTCTGATATTCTCAGACGGRAGAGAAGGAACTACAATTTCTGAACTTCTAAGGTCGGAACAAGCAATGGTGTTAGTGTACCTAATGGCATTAGTTTCAACGACGCTAGTATGTGAGCGGTGAGCAATGAGCCGAGAGTGGTGAGCGGCAAGTTGTGAGCGGAGAGCATTGATTTAGGATGAAACAAGATAAGGTTGGGTGAAAATGGATGAACAAGTGGATGAAAGTAGATGAAAGTAGATGGTAAAAATGGATGAAGTTGAATGCAAAAATGGAAGACAATGGATGAGAAAATTGAATGAAAAAAGGTAAAATTTTGAAAACATTCCAATCCTAACAATTCAAAACTGTAACAGTGTAACTGCACCACTACAATGCCTATGACCGTGGAAATAAATTGTTTTGAGACCGTAAAAGTTTAGAATTCAATTGCACTGCTTTTATGCCATATAATAAATCTCAAATAGACGTATTACCGTGGACATTTTTAATATTAATGACTATGTAGACTTTACTTGAAGAAGAGATGAGAGAAATACAATCCTGAACTAAAAAATCAAGGTTTTATGTTTTTGTTTCCAAATACAAAAAATTAAAATCAATGCACAACATTTAGAAGAGAACGAAGGTACAAATACATGATATTAATGATGGAACATAATAAACCATAATGCAAAATGAGGATAATAAATAGAAGGAGGAAAATTAGAAGGAGGATAAGAGAAATCACACAGTAATCTCAATGCAAAAAGTGAAATGGAAGTAGTGGCCCTTTTAGTCTCACTACATATTCATTGATGAGTACATACAGTACAAAAGCTCATATTGTTTTGCAATAAGAAATCTAATTTTGAGCTAAATGATCTAATATCCCACTAAGAAGGATCCTCTTGACTTCATTGAAACTGAAACTTGAGGCATGAATGAAGGCATCTATCGTTGACTCAAGGTTGCAAATAATTGTGAAAACAAAATAGAGATGCTTACAATTCGCCCGTTGTCCACGCTTGCCTACTGACTTTGTAGCCATTTCTTTGAAGTATGGACATGAGCACTCTGGAAACAATGAAATTGTAAACATATATTGCTCAATCTTTGGCTCCAATCTAGAGTCAAGGCAAACAATGCAACCAAATCTAGGATGAGGGACCATTGTTACCTGACGAATGCATGCCTTTAGTGTAATTGAAGATGCGCAATTGTTTGCGTGTTTTATTGTTGGCGCCTTTTGGTTCCGACAAATAGTTTTCCCCGACCGGATTTTGGGATATTCATCTGGTAAATATAGAATAGGGTAAGCTTAGACCAAGTCTAAACCTGCTTCTCCGCCAAATAGTCTTTGTGGTGAAATAACTTGACGTTGTGGAAGTTGGAAGCCAGCAGTTTCAAATGCCAAAATCTCTTGCATTGACAGATTGGTGTC
Organism: Pleurozium schreberi; assembly: GCA_006891605.1. NCBI lineage: Eukaryota > Viridiplantae > Streptophyta > Bryopsida > Hypnales > Hylocomiaceae > Pleurozium > Pleurozium schreberi. The sequence goes on from VACF01001965.1 coordinate 29,411, forward strand.
CATTTTGACAGGCCATATGGCAGGGACATTAGGTCTAGACAACACCCACTTCCAACTTGTCCCCTTCACACAACGCTCCATGTCGTCATTGCAAAAGAAAAATTGCATTCGCTCATTTCGATTTTTCTTGTAATTGGTCATCATGCCAATATACGTCGGTGTTGCTGTGGCGATGTTGTTTTGGACAATCCTTGCTATACACTTCTTCTTTGAAACAACTTGGAGGGCAAAACAAGCCTTTGCCGAGGTTTTGAGAAGCCTTGTGATGTGCCACTGAAGCTCATCACAGTTGCTCTCTTGAATTGCTAACACATGAAGAACTTTGTTAGTTAAACCTATTTGTAGACTGTCCTCAGTTTCCATTGGATCCTGAATCTCTGTATCTGCAAAGCCCCCTGCACTTATAAAAATGTCTTCAACAATAGGATTCAAGTTTTGAATGCTTGTGGAGGCTCTTTTTGACCTCATTTGAATGCGTGGGTGAGAAAAATTCACTTTGTCTGGGCGATGTGAATCATATTCACAGCTCAATGGCATATCTGGCTTGCGTTCCTGCGATCCAAACACTTCCTCACCTTCAAGACAAGGCTCCCTATTGAGAAACTCCTTCACTCCTGAAATGTTGGAGATAACTTCGGTGAGCACCTTTGGATTTCCTGATCGTTGAGCTGATCGTTGAGCAACTCGGAGTAGCAATTCTTCTTTTCCAGGTCCTGTTCCAGCTTAATTTCCTTTAAGATATTGATAATACTTGACCATTTGCATGAAGGCTCTTACATAATCGACAACAGTGGCAATGTATAAATTGTTTCCTCGATTTCCAGATTGTTGAAGCCACTTGTTGTGGACAGTTTCAGCTAGATTGCAGGAAGGCATTTCCGCAAGCTCATGTTTACTAAAATTCTGAAATGACAAACCAAAAATTAAGACTTAGTTAGGGAAAAAAAAAGACTGTGTTTTGTAAATACAACATTATTGCTATTAATATTCGTAGTATAGCTAACAATCTAAGTATAAAAAAATTATAGTATGAACTGTGGAAAGACTATATGTAAACTTTCCATCATCAAGGACAAAGGAAACATACATCCTCTCTTGTTTATATTGTTTTATGATCGAAGATTTAGCAGAGGAGGTTAAGTCATGTCACTATGTTGATTAAGTGGCTAGACTTGTTTCATGTGTAGTTCTAAAGTTACACAAATATAATTGATGAAGACTCAAGTGTCATTGTCCTCGTTGACGAGGGCTCTTTGTCTCCAATTTAATTCAAAATATTTGAAAATAATGCAATGAATAATAATCCTCTACATTCTTTTTGATTATCTATTTATAGCAATCATATGAATTGTAGTGAAATACATAGACACATAAATATTGTACATCCAGACACAATGCAAACATTGTCCAATTGATTAGTATTGATTATAAAATTAAATTTTGAAAATTTATTTGTTATGAAAAAATAGATGTTTCAAATAGAATTGATAATGGACAGATACTTACAAGTTGCTCAAATCCTCCCCATTGGTGATAACGGAAATGCCAAAACGATAGCCAAAGTTCCAATCGATGAAGTCCTTCTGTTGTGGCATCAGAAGACAGCCACCAAGCTTTGATAGCAAGATATCGAGTTTCTGATTCTTCAGAGGAAACAACATTCTTGTATTGTTTACATAGCAAATGATGTTGATCTTGTAAGTCTGATCAAATATCAGCTTTCGTATGTTTCTCCATTGATTGAGTCCAATGGAAAAGGCAAGTCCTTTCGGGTGAATGCAAGAAAGACCAGTACTATTTGGTGTCACAATTCGAATTGTGGAGTTTCCATCTACTATAACTTTTGAAGTATGAGACCAATTGACTTGAGAATTTTATTGGAGATGTCTTGCTTGATAACAAATAGATTCCTCATTTTTTAGAAATTTTAAAAAATCATTTTATATTTAAATTTCAATTTAGCTAATTTGTCACGTTTTGTAGTTTAGAGGTTTTTAGTACTGGGGAGTGCCCAAAATTAATGATCTAGAGCTGAAATTTTTGTGGTCTATTCCCATACTAGGTGGACATGCATTTGCCAAAGGGAATCTAAAAAAACATTATTTTATGTCTTCTACATGCGTGCTAACAGAGCGCTCTTGCGGGCGCACTTCTGAACATTCAAGATGGTTTTAAGATCATTGTTTTGGTGAAATCTCTTTATCATAAAGTTCTCCCAAATTGCCAGTTTTTATTTTTTTTTTAAATTACATTTCCTATTTTCTACAAATTAAAACATCAAAACACCTATTTTCATGAAATTTTGCACATTTCTAGTTCTCCTACTTAGAGAATTTTCCTAAAGAACTGAATTTAAGTTTTTCCAAAACACAATTTGAGTAGCGCAGTCTTCAGATTGCATATCACAAACAGCAATAGTCATAACGCGATAGTACATGGAGTCGTAGACATGACATGCCATAGTAGTCCACCCTTTAACACGTTTAACATGATCAAACATCAACCAAGCATCTTGAAGGTCACCGTTGGGTTGCATTCACTTGACCAAGTCCACTCCACTACCGGGTCCAACTTCTGACACTTTGAAGACAAAGACTTTATCAATATCCGACCCTTGACCAGGAAATTTGTTCTTTTGAACAAATGCCCAAGTGCTTGTCCCCCTTAACTTTGTAATGCTGTCCATAACTCCAAACCTCCTTAAGTATTTGAACAAAGTTACCTTATTTCGAATATTTGGAGAGCTGAAATATTTGCACTTGTCAAGAACTGGAAGAAGTTCATCAATATTGAGTGTCTTGAATGGAACTCCATCCGGACGCAGTAGTAGTTCTCCCACTAACTCTTTCGTAGCCTCCAACACAATTGAAGAGTTTGTGGCAATTGGTGTTCTCTCCATCTGTTCTCCGATAAGAATACAACTTCGCTCCTTGATGTCTCTGAGTTCACCATCCTTGACAGGATGATCATGAATGCCGAGATGTACAAACGCACGAGTGAAGTTATCTTTTCCAAACACGTAATATATCTTTGCGGAACACCTTACAATACACGATGGGGGTTGCTTGCATATTTTACAAACAAGCGTTGATCCTTAAGGATGAGCACTTCCAACTTCCAACAGCGATGGCGTGAACCCTTCCCATTCCAGTTCATTAACTGGCTTGATTTGGAGAATACGACTAAGAAACTCACAGCCTTGATTAATGCACTGAAGATGTTCTACGCATGAAGATGTGCGCAATGACAATCCCATAGGATTTGTTATATTTGTCGTAATAGTTTTAGACCAGACATGGCCATCATACCGCTTATCCATCCCAATCATTTGTTTGGCTTGAGATGGAGCAATGGAGGTAGTGAATGGTGGAAACTCAAAAATGACATTACCATTGAAAGTTTGAGGTAACACATTCACTTTATGAATAATAATAATGTCATAATCGATTTTTTTCAAGACATTTCTACATCCCTTCAACGTACGCAGTTCTCTTACACAATTAATCACAAATGTAATAGATTTATTGCCAATAGAGGGGTTGGCAAATATCGGCTCATTGGACCTAAAGAAGGTATTTGAGCTAGGCAAAGTTTTGGAGCTGGGCAAAGTACTTGAGCTTGGCAAAGTACTTGAGCTGGGCAAAATTGAATCTAAACATGGAGTCTTATAGCTTTGCAATCGCTCAAGGGGACTATCGTTAGAATCATCACTGAGTAGAATGGTAACATCATTAACACCAGGCTCTAATTTGACTTTAGGTGCTACAGGTGTTTGAAGTGAGGACGTAGATGACTGACGAGAAGTAAAAACACTCGTGGAAGCTGACATGATGGATTTAGGTAATCCATACATCCTAAATTTACCAGGCTTCAGATGCCACATTTTACAGACACCATCGGAAGCAGGGACTTGACCAATAGTGTGAGTAAGGTCTCAACTATGGTCATCAAACACTTCTTCATCAATGTGAAGTGATTCCTCGTTTAATTGAAACCTAAGACTTAATGGAAATGCAGTAACCACAGCAAACCCATCTTTGCCTACTAGAAACGTTATTGGAACCCCTTCACCATTCGCCCTCACAATAGCCATCTTTGCAAAGTCTACCATTGCTCAAAGATTGAAATCTCATGAAAATAACAACCTATTTTACACACATCTTGCACTCCCAAAAATGAATTCAAAAGAAAGAAATTGTGCTACAAACAAATATATAGTTAGCAAATATGATAATGAAGTAGTTTACAACGGCTTTAGTGATGGTTACAGAAGGTTCTGAAAAGCATAACAATGATGAACTGTGACAAAAGTTCAGGAAGTGACATTAATTATATCTCATTAAAGAACCTCATTCAAAAGAAAAGGAAACTAGAAACACAGAATGGTGACATATTGTATACTACTGTACTGGTTAAAATTAGCCGCATTTTGAAAAAGTTAGTTAGATCAGTAATGAACCAATTATGAAATGAAGCATGTTTAATGTTAATTAAATTAATGATAAATATGAACTAGGAAAATAACTAAGTATTGTACATGTCACAATCTTTGTTTGAATTTTAAAGTGGCCAGCATTTGAAGCAGTTGTCATTTGTAAAATGAGGAACAAAGAACAGAAGGAAATATAGGCGTTAATTCCTTTTTTAAGTACCTTCCTATTTATTTTGGTTTTTAATGACATTAGTATTTAGTAGTAGAAGCGCCCAATCCACTTGCAAGTTTACGTTACAATAGAAGGGTGGTAGAGTATTTATGCTTAAAATGACATTTAAAACAATAGATTTGTTAGATTTCATTATTTTCATTAGCTTTAGAGTTGTACAATCGTCAGTTGCTTTTGCCAAAGATTTGAAGCTCTTCTTGCATTGGCCTTTTGCTTACCATCTTTATTAGAGCTGTAGGACTTCATTGTACTATTTCTTTTGTCCTACAGAAAGTTCGAGTTTGTGTTACGTTAAGAAGCGCATTGGATAGGTGTTCTCTATTTTTGTTGTGCATGAAGATTGTAGGGGATTGAAGGTCAATGAGATATTAGTGTGACTGAGTGATGGATAGTTCGGAGGTGATAGACAGGATGCCATTTTGATGCTTGTTATTTAGGGATGTATGTGACGTAGATCAGATGCTTGAAGAAATCGAGGTCCCTAAGTGCCAAGTTGCAAGCAGGTCGATAACAAAGAAGAGAAGAAGGCGCAAACTATATTACACCACTTCCAAAGAAAGATCAAGAGCTAAGATGAGAGGGGCCAGAGTTTTAAGTTGAGGAAAAGAATGCCATGGTGGGATGTCTAAGGCAATTGATTTTGATGACGAAGAAGTGGACGACATTGGTGGTGATGGTTGTTTACGCCTAGCTGAGATCATTGAAGAAGCAATGCCTGTGGTTGAAAGAGACGAGGACAACAAAGTTGGTGAAGAAGACAATGAGAGCGAGGGTAATAGCAACGATGAAAGCGAGGATAAGAGTGACGATGAAAGCGAGGAGGAGTACGAGGAGTTCAAACACAGTAGTCAAAATTTGGTAAGTATATCATACTACTGAATCATTTGAAGTCTATGTCTTTAATATGATTTAGTGGGGTTTTATTTAGAAATATGATTGTAAGTACCTATTTACTAGCTCAATGCATATCAATGTCAACAAAAGGTTGAAAGTAGACAAGAGTAGACATGAATGGGAAAGAAAATCATTAGATGGTGTATTGAAATAATACAAAACTTTTTTTTTGTAAAGTGATAAGGACACCAAGCACTTAATCGTGTAGTTCGAGAGTACGATTCCAACGGTATATAACATGTAAAAAATAGACAATTTTTGAATGTTTTACGGCCAAAAAACGAATTTAGCATATTGGAATCTGGTCTGAAATGTTCAGAACCGGAAGATCTTTAGGCCAAATCTTGCCCACAGACTTTTTTGTGAACTTTGAGGATTTTTACAAAGTCACTCGTCAGTCCAAAAATTCTAAAAAAAAATTGTGGTGCATTGTGAGGTTATAATGTAGGCCTCAAAAAATTTGTGACTCAAAATGTTCAAAATCACAGATGTTATTAAGAAGATTCCCTTCACCAAAATCTACCAATTTTATACTCTTTTTTTTTTTTTTTTCCTTCCGAGGCCAGCAAACTAGTCCAGCTACGTGATCCAAGTCGCTTAGGGTTTAGGGTGGTCGGGGGAGTGCTCATCCACGAGGCGTAAACTTCACTCACAATTGGCGGCGGCTACATGTTGCAGATGGAGGAGGGAGAGCTTGCGACGCATTTTGCAATGACTTCGCACGGAGCGCTGTGCTGTTGTAAATTTGTTCATAGTATAAAAACATATTATAATATGTATTGTTGAGTAGCTTCATGGTGACGCTATTTTGTTGAATAACTTCAAGATGACGTTTTGTGGAGGTACATGCCATCTATTTAAAAGGACAGCTTTGCTTTAGAGTTTCATTGAAGTCCATTAGTGATATTTGTTTTCCACTCTATAGTCAGAATGTCGAACTGGAGGATTTTTCAAAGTCCCAAGACAAAGAAAAAGAATCGCAGTCTGCATTTGAATTTTCATTGTCACAACTATCGGATCAACTTCTTCTGCTGCTAAGTCTTGCACCGCTGCATGAGCGTCCACAAGAAAAAGCTGGGCCTTCTCGACCGCCAAAGCAACCTTGTGTGGAGCGGCGATGGCACGGGAATCTTCAACGTGACGCTCCGGCATTGATGATTTTGTTGCAGGTTGGATGTGTTGAGCCCGGCAACCGAGATGTGACATTTGAAGGATGTTTTGAAGGTCTCAATGTTGATCAGTATTACTGCATGATGAAACCTATTGAAGGAAGTAGTGGTCACCATCGTTGGTTAGAGGGGTCAGTAAATCCTTTAACGAAGGCGGGTCGTGTTAATTACATCGCTGCGACTATCAAGCGCATTCTCCAGTTCTTGCAGATGGAGTAAAATTCGCCTTGGAATTCTAGTTTTTTTTACCTTTAATAGGCATTGGTTTAATGTTAGCACTTCAATCCATATTTGAAGCATTTTGTTGAAATTATTTTGTTTGGTTATAGTTCTAGAAGGAAATAATGGAAATAGTTTGAACTTTGAAGTGATTTTCCTTCAAAGTTAAAGATAAAGATATAGATGGGGGGCCAAATATGAAGGCCATAGGTGTAAGTTGGCTTTAAAAAGGAGATAAGGACTGATGTACACTTGTTTAGGTGGGGCAAAAGGTGTTGGAAAAGAGGAGGAAAAGATGGACACTATTCATCTTTTCTCCCAATGTTGTTTTGGGGGAACCGAATGTTTGAAGACCCATTGTGTTGTGAGTTTGAAGAATTATGAAATGAAATTCAGAATTATTGTGCATCATGGTGAATAGTTTCCAAATTGATCTCACTTTCTTGATTTGAAGTTCTGAAGCAAAAGTTGTGCTAGTTTGAGTGGAGTGAGGTTTGTTGCCTTTAAAATTAAGAGGCAGAGACTTTGATTGATCATAAAAGACGGACAGGTTCTTGTTTTGCAATGAAATTTGAAGTAAATGTAGGAAATTGTGTTAACTTTCCATGAAACTATTATTCGTTCTATTTGGAGTTTGTATAAGAAAGTTGTAAGTGTGGAAGCGAAGGAAGGTCTGCTGCCTTTCCCTTCTCAAGGCCGAAACTTTGGATGGCCATAGAAGTTGGACAGAGTTTTAGAATTGTTTGAAATTTGGGGGAAAAGTAGATGATTGTAATAGCTTTTTGAAAAGCTATCATTTAGTTCATTTGGAGTTGTATATCAATGGTGACACTCATTCGAAGTTCAGCTTGGGAATTGAAGATGGAGTTGGAGTTGGAGTTGAAAGAGTTTTGAAGACTTATGTGTTTGTGTGTGTGGCTTGTGACTTTGTAAAATTCATTTTACCGTTGTGGGCAGTTTGGTTTACACCAACACTAGCCTCATTTTGTGTTATGGATGCGACGAAGTGGGGTTAATTGCCTACATGGTCGAAACTTTTATGTTGTTCCTACTGGTGAGGCAAGTTTGCTGGTCACCATGGATTTGAAATTTAGGATCCAATCCCTTGAACAACTCAGCTCGTGGTCTGGCCGTCCCGCTTTACACGTCCAAAGCCCGTGGTTTCTTATCACCCTACCTTAACCCTTGGCCTTATAGAACCACCACAGGATAGGTCAACGGAAGATTGAAATGAAGATTAAAGATCAAGCGAAGGTTGAAGAGAAGATTGACTAAAGATTCGAGTTTTTTTTTACTTGTCTTTCATCTACACTCACAACTTGCAGCCAGACACCACGTGTGTTTCCTAAGCGCGCTCCTCTCTACTCGACAACGCAAGAAGACGTTCAACCAGAGATTGAGGTTTGAACTCATGTCTTTACCTTCGTTATTTTGTTTTAGGCGTTTCACAACAGCAATAATCTGTGCATTTTTTATGGATAGGGTGATTTGGCAAGTTCTCGTTGACGAGGATACACAAAACTATGCCTACTCTAATTGAAAAATCTGCATTCCTTGGATTGCCCGCAACCATTTAGAGGAGTCCTCGTTCACGAGGATACAAAGTAATTGCGCCTACTTTAATTAAAAAATCTGTGATTGCTGGGTTCCGCACAATCATTTTGGGGAGTCCTCGTGGACGAGTGTATCAATAACTGTGCCTTATATAATAAAGAATGTTATTTCATTGGGTGGTATTATACGCAATCATTTCAGGGAGTCTTCAATCAGGAGGACATTCAAAATTGCTTTCAATCTAACTGAAATTGTTGTCACTATTGTGATGTAATCAATCAAAATCATTTCGATGGACACTGATTGCACCTTGTTTGCACCAATGCCAACGTTCAATTTCAGCTATATTTTTTCTTCATGTAGGCTTCGTTCACGAGGATGTCCACCATCTGTAGTACTTCAATCTTGATTTTGAACATTGATGTTGTTTAATGATTTTGTAGTACCTTTTCTTATCAAATGAGTTTAGAGCTAATTTTAGGGTTCAGCACGGAGAGACAGAGCTATATTTTTTTAGCTACGACTTCATTTAGGAATGCAGATGTCACTTTCGAGCTTCAAATAATTCTAAACAATGCGCTTTCAATTCATTATTAAACACTTCTTTCATTAACCTTTCATCGCCTAAGGGGACGAAAAGTGTCCAAACACAATCTAGCAGTCAAATTTGAAGAGCTCTAACTTCTATATCCAATGTTGGAATTCAATAAAACTTGTTGGAAAAATTGCGCATAGTAGTCTAGTATCTATGGTAAAAATTTTAGATCAATCCAAGACCTATTGAGTTTGTGAAACTCATTTGAAGTTCTCAGATTCAATTTAGATTCATCACACTGCATTGTGATGGTTGCAACTTTGGGGGATTGTATCTTTTTCATCAAATGTTTGTTCTCAATGAAATTTGTTGGGTTTTGTTTCTATAAAAGTCTAGTTATTGTGGTAAAATTTTCATGCCAATCCAAATCGTTTCGAATGTTTGGGAGAAATTAAAACTTGAAAATCCAGAATTGTTTGCATTTCAGTGAACTTCGGCGGCTCATAACTTCTTCATGTATGATCCTTTTTCAATAATTTTTGTTGGAAAAGTTGCACTTACTAATCTAGTTTATGTGGTTAACTTTTCAGATCTATCCAAGATGATATGAGTGACTGAGAATCATTTTAGTAGTAGGTTTAGCCATAGATGTGATTTTCGCTACTTTTTTTCACTGTTTTTTGACATTTCAAATCCATTTTGCAAACACAATGAGTCATTTTTATGATATTTTTTTAACAAAGTCTGAATATTTTGGTTTTGAATCACTTTGTAGTTTAATAGTTTTTCATTTGAATCGGTTTAGACCTCGAATTTCACCTCCAAATGTGTTTTTAAGAAAATTTCAGCACCTTTTCTCATCACTAAAACATTATAATCTTTCAATCTATACGGTCAAATGACCCCAAATTTGTTCTACACCATCTACAACATGCACACTACAATATTCTACGGTTGAGATCTTCATAACTGACTGAAAGTGATAGTTCTAACACTTGCAAAGTGAGGATGCTTTTAAGCATGGTTGGACTTTAGGCGATGAAGGGTTAAGTACCATAACATCTTTAGATTTCAGTCAAAGATGAGTTGTTCTCTTTCTTTCTTATCTTCAATAATGTCTTTTATTATATTTTTTTATATTTATTGCAAGTATCATTGAAAATTGAAATTCATTTGATTATTTGATTTTGAAAAGCATTGAAAGGTCAAGATTTATTACCATTAAAATGAATAGGCATGTATTAGTCCTCATCAAGGAGCAAGCTTGTTGAAGTTGTTTTGATTTGGATCTTTTACAAGATGGGGCTATGGTGAATCCTCGTTGACGAGGAACCCTAGTCTCCACTACCATATCAATATTTCTGTATTTATGTTGTATAGCAAGGTAGTATATATACCACGATCAAAGATGTGCTAATTTCCCTTTCATCTTCAATTACAAGTAATGGAGCACTTATGTCAAGTTCTCTTGAATGATTTGAACTAATCAGATGAATGAAGAAGGAACTAAAATGACATGTGCCGAGGAGGAAGAAGGTGAGAACCAAGACGATGGACACAGGGCTATTACAGAAGAAACGGAAAGAGTTGTAGTATCTCCAACTGTGCTTACAGAGCCTTTGCCACCCTCGGTCGTCCAGGTAAATGAACTTCCTATATTTTTTTAAGTTCTTGTAGTTTCCATAACTTGTGTATACATGGTTATTGAAGGAATGAGCTTTCATAAACAACACTCTTTCACAACCATATCTTCAACTTTTCTAATGCAATTTCATCTATCATTTTTTTGAAGGTTGCATCTATTGATCTTGAAGAAGATGATGAACCAAGACGTGAATGTCCATCTGAGGTGACAAGCGTATTGGAGAGTGAGCTGCTCCACCGCAAACAGCTAAAGGTGGACACTACAGGACTCATCAACACATTACGGATTCAACCAATTACAAAGTCACGCCTTGAAGTCCCTCTTTGTCGAATAATTGTAATGGATGAGGTTTGACCACTTGGTGAAATGGATGTTCAGCGATTGGAGAGTGACTTCATGAACGGCTATTGAGATGGTGATTGGGTTTTATACATCTCACTATACAACAATTTTGAAAAAACTATGGACGTCACCAAAGAAGACATTGCAAAGTGGAGTCCTCATTGGCAACATGTGAATGAGGAATTTGAAAGGGAGTTGATGGCAGATGATGACCTTGCCCAATTGAGCGGTAAGATGTTTTATGTGTGGGATGGGAATCATCGTGTCTCAGCATGGATGCGATACATCACCAAATGTCATCCTAGGAACCTCGACTGGCACAAATGAGTCCATTGCATTATATTGGATCCAAGAAGTCAAATGGCAAACTTGCTAAATGCAATGAGCGATGTCAACTGGTACGTTTTTAGGATCAAATGAATATATGTGGGATCTAAATATGAATTTTTTGCTATTGAACTTCATTTTCATTTTCATTTGAATGCATTGTATAGGTCTACTGAGCATGATCATGTGAAGAGCACAATTCCGGCTCGATTGCATCGGATTAGGAATTTTGGAGTTCTACCCTTTGCCGATTTCAAAGACCTTATCTCCCCTGAAGAATATCTGTACTGTGAGAAAGTGAAGTTGATGAGACCAACTTAATTTTCCTTGACAATCAATGTCTTCATCTCTTTCTTGTATAAGGTACAATCATCTTTTCAACTTGCTTTTCTTTCATATTTATATGTGATTTTTGTCATTGTATTGACATTCTTTTTTTCAATTGTAGCGGGAGATTGCAGTGGCCGCCGATGAAGCAGCTTGAGAGTACACAATCCGGACACCACTCCAAGAGAGATCTGCTCCAGGCATATGGGAAGCAATGAAAAATGCCTCAGATAAGTTTGTCAAGGCCATTCATGCTAAGGACTTTGACAAATACCTAGTGGTGGCAAATCCTAAGAATGGAATTGATTTTTTGAAAGAGGTAAAAATCAATTTTCTACTCTATTTGAACTTGCAATCTTTGAATTTTTCATTCACTTGCTTTATTTCAATCTAACATTCATGTTTTTCTGTGCTTAGATTGATCGACACTTCAGTGAGAATCCAGTTCCTAAAATGACAATTGAAAAACTTCAAAAAATTGCCACTGCTAATATTGAAGCAAAGCACAAGGCATGGTGGTTAAGGTGGTGGAATACATTTTTGACCATGCGACAATCTTATCGCTTCCCAGGGTCCAAAGATAAAGATGTCTTTTGGGATTCTTGGATCAACAAAGCATCTTTTTGGGCTGAGGTATAGTACTATAACCAAAACTCATTTTTGGGCTTATAATTATCATGGTTCCATTTCATTTTATTTTTAACATTCTCCATTTCATTTTAACAGATGGAAGAGGCGGTTGTTAAGATGGTTACAAACGTTTGCAAAGATGAGAAAATTGTTGTAGACTGGACCATTCAAGGTGTTCGAAAACCCTCTGATTATGTCGAGAGTTGGCGCATTCTTCTTTGGGACAAAGCGTTTATCACATTCTTTGGAAACAAAGATCAGAAACTTTATACAAAGAAGTCTATATTTAAAGAGTTTYCTGGAACTGAAAGTGCAGTGAGACGTGTTGTATACAGGTAGTATCATACTATTACATTCATATAATTGCTTTGATCTTTTATTATTTAATTTCTATTGTTTCTTCATTTTTGGTYTCTATTTATTATTGTTGCTTCCAAAAATTCATGAAAATGTTTCGTTTGTTTTTATTGTTTATATTTCATAAACTACTTGTTGATCATGACATTTGTCTCCCAAACTTCAGGTACTTCATGCGAGTTCTAGTTCCCAAGAATGCAATTCCAGCGGAAGCCGCACCAACATTTTTCCTTTTTTGGCTACAAAAAGGCTCTGATCTTTGCATGTATACACTTGAGCAGGTGAACAAATTCAAAGCTACACACTTGGAAGCGGGAGGGTGGTACCTTGATTGTCATCGGAACTACACCCCTAATTCGGAGGTTGCTGAGAGGACAACTCTTGACGATGGAAAGCTTCCTCTTATTGAACCTCATGATGAGCACGAAGTGAATCCCATAGAAACTCAACCACAAGACAAGGTTCCAAGGAAAAAGCGGCTCACAAAGAAGGAGAAAGAAGAGATTGAGAAGGTGGCAAAAGAAAGGGAAGAAAAAGAGAAGGCGGAAAAAGAAGAGGCGGAAAGAGAGAAGTCTCAAGCAAATGAGGTTGTAGCCGTGCCCTCACAGAGCCATGAGACTACCTCCATGTCAGACCAAGGCCATGATGACAACGTTGCACTCTTTGCTCCAGATTGCTCCTTATCAAATGTTGTTCATGCTACTAGTAACCGAATTCGGAAGAAGAAACAATTCATGTTTCCTTCAATGAGCTCTTCTATGATAGAGCCTAAATACTCTCTTCATGTCTTTGTAGAGTGCACTTCTCTAGTGACTCTCTTGAATAGTTTACAAGAGCCTACTAGCCCAAATCCTCGATGGATACGGTTGCATGACACTATAACCAAGGTATTACATTCTAGACCTAATTCCAACATTTTTCCTTTTATGCCATTGCTTTGAAGGTTTTTAATCTAACTTTAAATGCATGAAATGCATAGATTAGCGCTACTCGTAAACGTACTATCACATCCGACTTTTGCAAGAAATACAAGCATACAGGGCTCGATTTGATCATTGCAGATATTCCCGAGAATCTTCCTGTTCCAGGCATTTCAACTTCAATTCCAGATTGGAACGTGCGCAAAAAAAACTATGTTGAGACTCTTTTTGAGATGGCAGATATGTATTTGCATGATCATGGTGCCCTCCTACTTATATATTGCGACGACCGCAGTTTGCTAAAAGAAATTGATGAGTTGGCCGACCAATATGACATGAAGTTGACCAAAGATTGGTGGGGGATCAATGAGCTACATCTTGCATCTGCATGCGACCCATCACTGACGGTAAACAATGAATTTGCAGTATACATTTTGATCATTTGGAAGAACTTGGAAAGATGGTTGAATTGGATTCCATGTGCTTGAATTGAATTTATGGTTTTGTAATTACAATTTCTCTTCTAATATTCCACTTCTCAATGCTTCCAGTCTGTTCGATTTTGGATTCAATTGTTCATTCAGCGGGACATTCCTTCACGATTTTCATTTCAAGAAAATCGTGACTCTTCTTATGATGGTGAGCCATTAGAGAAAAATGATGCTCTCTTCAATCTTACGGACATCGAAAACCTTTCTATGAACRAGAAARTTCCATGGAGAGGTCCAYRTGAAAAAAAWWTKYCCTTCATGCGAGATCTCATTCTACAATTTTGCAAGCCTGGAGATATTGTCCTTGATTGCAAAGCTGCAATAGGTAATCTTTCTTCTACAACTTTAGGTTCTATTCATCATTTTTTTTAACATCAATTTCCATGATTTATTCATGCATCTTTTGTTTTCTATTAGGTTCATCCATCAAGGCTTGCTTGCAGACTGGACAACACATCTTGACTTTAGAAGATGATCCTCTCATTTTCAAGGCCATGATTGCTCCATTTGCCCCTATCGTAACCATTGTTCCTACAAACAAGAGCAGAGTCAGTACTCCACCACCTGATCAGCCACCTACAAAGAAGCCAAAGAGGAATCGATTCAACTCTTGTACGTAAGTTGTGATTAATTTGTTTTGTCACTATTTTTTATTTGATGAGTATATTTCATTATAATTAAATAATATTTGCATTGTATTTTACTAACCTACTTTTTTGTCTTGTAGAAGAACTCTAGTAGAGCAAGTGCAAGATGCAAATGAGCAAAGTCCGCCTTTCAATTTCAGTCTCCCGATTTATGCAGAAACAATTGTTCAAGCATATATTGATGCTCCACCTCCAATAGTGAATCGACGGAAACTTCAATATGACCCAAAGGTATTGGAGTTCTTGAATATAGAGGCAGATGAAGGAGAAGAATTTGAGATTGAAAATGCAACCTCTACTGATTGTAGCTCTAATGACGATCTTTGAGTGGTTTTCATTTTTCAATGTTTCACTATTGTGGCTCTAAATTGCCCTACTTTTTTATGACATTTAGTTGTGTGCTCTTAATTATGATATGATATATCCCCATGGCCCACTTATTTTAAATTATTGTATCTTCTATTCATAATGAGTGTGTAATTTCTCCTTCTACGCATTTTCTCAAGACAAGAGTTGTTTTTAGATGTTTCACAACTTTTTATAATCTTAATGGTTGCATTATCATGCCATAGCTAAATACCTAGTTATTCACTCAATATCTTCTAAACTAGTTGATCTTTTCATTGTAAGTTTTAAATGACAAAAATCCATGGTCATGGATCTCCTTACACTTTCACGAAAATTGTAAACCATCATTTTTATTAGTTATCTAGTTATCCTTAATTTTTTTACAACCCACGGCTTTACATGCTTTTTTAATATAAAAACTAAATTCCAATGACAAACACACGGTAATAGGGGCTCTTATACTTCATAAATTAAACTTTAACAAATCTTTTTTAGCTCTCTAATCTTTCCTCTTTATTCTTGTAGAAGACTTAAAATGTCTGAAAATTACATAATTATAATGCACACATCACATAACTTGAAGTGTAAGCTTCAAAAATTCCACGGCTTTAGGTCAGACTTGCATAAAAAAAAATTATCAAAATTTTTTGGGACAAATTGATTACACGGTTTTAGGTACTCTTCTTCATGATAATAGGATTAAAAAGGGTCTTTTCCCTCAAATCCCCACTCCATGCTCACTTTTTCCTGCTCCCTGTTCCCCGCTCGCCGCTCCCTACTCACATACCAGCATTCCTCGCGTTAGTTTCTAGTAATGGTGGTTATTTCATAACTTAAATGTAGGTAGACCATAGATAGCTTATTTTATTTGACCTAAATGATAAGCTATCTATAGTCTTCTTATATCTATGTTCTAAAATCAATGCCTTACATTGACGAGCGATTAGGTACATTGACGCCACTGGGTGCTTTTACCTTTGAACCTTGAGTTTTCTTCTYAGGTGTTTTGAGTTCAAACACATGTGAATTGCTAGAGGTTGGAGATACCCTTTGAAAGTACGGTAGGGTGCTCTACAAGCAACCACTAACATAGAGGTACATATTACATAGAGGTATCAAAATTGTGAGTGGTCGCTTTCAGTGACCATTGCGTTTCAACTTCAAAATTCTTAACTAATTTCACAAGGGTCCCAAAAATATGATACAAATGGGGTTACATGCCGCTGTAACTCAGTTTAAAGATAAGAGAACAATCAAAATCTATAGAAAATCATATTTTATTTCAATCAATGTCAAAGAGATTAAATTATATTAGCCAAAGTGAAAAATTTTAGCCTTTAGTTAGCAAGAGAAAAATAATTATAAAATTCCTTATTATTAAAAAATTAATTAATTTCTCATCAAATATATTTTTGTATGCATCAAAAGCTTTCATTCATTCCATTTGATTATTGTGAAAGTTATGAAGAGTCTTGTTTTGAGGGCCATTGGAGCATCTTTTTAAATAAAAAAGAAAAGATTTGGTTATCAATTTAATTTTCACACTTTTCCTAAAACAAAGATTGGATAAGATTTTTTGCTAGAAAAATATCACCATTAATAGATGGAATTGATGTGTTTCAATTCTATCTTAAGAGTTTCAAATAATCTAAGTTTTTTCTCATCTTGTACCTACTTCTACTTAACAACTTTTTAAAGAATGAAACTCAAATTTCTTTTTCTGAATTTTTTCTATCCTCTCAATTCAATTTTCCACAATAAATCTTTCTTACATCAAGACTTTGCAATGTAAAATTTCAAGTTAAGAGGATTCGGACTTATAATCTAGTACAAAAAAGAAATTACAGTGTTCTTTTCACTTTAAACACTAATGTATAGCAAGTTACATGGTTAAGATTTCAGAAATTTCTTCCATACATTTTCATATTAGTCTTCTATGGTAAGACATGCAAAAATAGAAATAATTAAGAATTTTGCTCTTTGCAATGGAGATGACAATTTCAGAGTGTTTTTTGATAAATAAAACCTCATTCATGGAAATTTAAGGGTTAAATTGCTCTGTTTTTTGGTTGCACCTTATAGCTCTCATTGAAAACTGAAAAAAAAATTTAGATTATCCTTGCATGAAATTTCTTATTGTAAGTATATCCAAAACGGAACTCAATATACACAATACAAAAGAGTTTGTACGGGTTGATCTTCCAACAAATTGCATTATTCTAAGAAGACAGGCCTAATGACCCCCACCCCAAAAAAAAAAATCTTTGTTTCTTGGATATTTTCTTTGTTTCTTCTGAAAGGTTCCTCTCTTTGTATCCTCCCATTTCACAACTAATTATGAATGAATTTTTCCAAAATTACATGTGTTCTAGAAGTCATAAAAAGTTTGAATTTTTTTGTGGAAATTTGAAGTTACTATGAATTTTTGAATAAAAAGTTAAGAAAATTATATAAATTATAAAATATCCTAAGTCAGAGTCAATTTTATAAATAAATAAGCAAAATTTGTAGCATGTCTAAATTTTTTTAAATGTATAGGCCAACATCTGAGAAACAAAGAAAACTTTATTTGAAGATCTTTAGTTCATTTTGAAATCTGAAATGCTAAAATGAACAATGTTTTAAACAATTTGAAAATTAAAAAATGATATTTTGTACAGTTTGGACCCCAAAATTAAACCATTTTGATGAGTGAGTGTTAAAACTAATTCAACGCTATGGTATACTTAAAAAAATCAAAAGAATTCTCCATAAGTGTATATAATAATGTAAATCATCATGGTGAAATTTTTTTACCGTATTATACCATGAAAAAAATCAGAATTCCGTCAAATCAAGACCAAAATGTTAATTGCAGTAAAATATTTAAGTCTAGGAATTTTTCAGTTTTTCAAATTAGAGCAAAAACTAAACTTCATATTAAGCTCCATTTCTTTACTTGAACTTCAATTCAAAAAGAATCTTTTTTTATAGCTAAAATTCAGATCAAGAGAAAGTGATAGAAGTTGCCAAAATACACTACATTGCAATCCATGCATTTTCCATTTTATAAGAGGGAAAGTCAAATATTATTATTTGGAAGAAATATCCAATTATATTCATTGAAATAAATTCAAGCGAATTTCCCCAAATGGATGAATAAACAAATTTTTTGATCCTAATGGCCTTTTTGAAATGATCCAAAAGACACAAAACGGCTTAGAAGGTTTTAAAGGTTAACCTTAGATAGACAAATGAGCCCAAATGTGGCTATTGGATGAGAAAAAAACTTATTGGAAGATGTAAATTGCCATGTTTTCATCAAGTTTCTTTCTTGGTTGGAAGAGATTCTAAATGTTATAACACACAAGAGAAAGGTCTTATAGGTGTATTTAATAATTTACCTAAAAATGAAGATTTGTATGTTACAAATCACATAAAAGCCCTTCTACACTAAATAGGAGTTTAAGGGGACCAAAAAATTAAAGGAGCTTATTGTATAGGGGCTTATTGTAAAGGGGCTTATTGTACATTTCACACTTTATAAATATCTACCTTTGTTGCACATTAATCGTTATTGAAGTATCTCGAGGTTGTACATCATCTCTTTAATACCCCTATTCAATGTAGTGTATTTTGGCAACTCCTGCTTCCTTGCACTTGATTTGAAATTGAGATGTGCAAATGATCTTTTGGGTATTGAACCCAACTAATGGAATGAAGCATATTGAATCTACATTATTGAATCTAGATCATTCTCCAATTTGAAAATTCCTAAAATTGAACATTATATTGCTTTTTGAACATTGGACCTATTGCCATGGTCCCTTGATTTTCTGTTTACAGTTGCACACTGAAATTTTGTTCACTAGAGAAAACATGTATGGAGAAATTTTTCAGATTTTTTGAGTTAATTTGGAAATAGATATGATCTTTTTTAGCTTTTTCTTCAAAATAATCATGGTAATTTGAAATCATCACCAATAAATATGAAATCTTTGAGACTTAGGCCTATAGAAATATGATTTTATCTCTGAAAGCTGAACTAAAATATTTCATATTCAAACATGAGACAGATTACATGGTAATATGCTCCGTCCTTCCAGGGTTAACTGGTAATCCAATCAGTACCACCAATCTTGGGACTTGGGAGGGGGTATCAGTCCAGTCCACAAACATGAAGTGTACATGAATGCAGTACGGCAAAATCCATCAATGTCGAGTTCTTCACGAGTACATAATTCAATGTTCCCATGACTGAAACACAATGGGAACCACACATACTACCAGGACATTTACTCATACTGAATGCGAACCGACCCGTGACTTAGTAGTTAGTACTGTCCACTGGCCCGAAAGCAACAGCTATAATGCATCTCGCGAGTACAAACCTCGTATCTATTCACAAACGGATCTAGAAATGCAAGAAATCACATACTCCCAACCACAGAAACGTCTGTACTACCGTATACAAAAAAARTTTCATAACGTTTGCTTTTCGCACTAAAATTCAGAAAAAGGCTGCTTGTATCAGAGTTTGCATCTAAGCATATGAAGGTGGCAAAGCATCCCAAAATACAACTCAATCTGACTTAAAACGCAGAGAGAAAGGCAGTCCTGAGAAAAACACAGAAAAAGGTGCGAGGAATGTAACAAGCATGTTGCCTACTTATTCGGAGCTCTTCAAGTAGGAAGCCTCCGAATCCTCTCCAGCCACTCCATTCCCTTCTCTCGCATGTCCCAATGTCGAAGTGCCCRCCTGTGGACCATCATTCCTTGTGTTCAAGTTCGTTGGAGTCCCATCCCGTGATCCTTCAGGCTTACCGTATTCAGACATATTTCCTGCCGCTTGGTTCCCGTTACCACCAATGGCGTTGTTCATCATTTGCAAACCCGAGTTTCCCTGAGGAACCACGCCCTGCTGGTTGTGATAGGACTGCTGGGACTGCGGGGATGCATTTTGTGACCCTTGTTGGCTTTGTTGCATGTACTGAGGAACTGAGTTTCGCTGGTTCATCATCATCTGCTGTTGCTGCTGCTGGTGTGTTTGAAGATACTGCTGCTGCAATGGTTGCATAGACTGCGCTGCTGGGACCTACTACACGCCAATCATATCCGTCAGTACTCGATGGCAAAATCWTTATCTTGAAAGGCAAAATCTGGTAACGACACCTGAAGCCTTTTATTATGGAAGCCTCTTTAGAGCAAGGAACCACTGTCTTGGATCCTACTGTTCGGACATACTAATCTCTGCAAATGATGGATTGGATTATTTTATAACAATAGTACGGAAATCTAATGAATGTACACTATGATGACCAACCAACCAAACTGTCCCTTGAACACATTCACTCAAATAGGAGTCGGGGCTGGTCACCTGTGCAGAGTTTTGGCTCACTTGTGGTTGTGCATCGGCAATGGCGGCAAGGTACATAAGATTCTGCTGCAACTTCGCTTGATACCTGTAGATGAAATGCGATCAAAGATTACTTCTCGAGCTCTATTGCAAGATTCTAAAACCCTGCGACAGATATCAAACATATTAAATGCCAGTTGCTCTAAACAGCAGAAAAAGAAGYCTTCAACTTCCAGCAAGTAGAATGAGAGTAGTACTCGTCCCCATATCCTGTTATCTCTACTGTACCGATGTAATTTTGTAGAAACTCTAACAGGAAAAAGGAAAGGTTAGAAGCRTACGTAGCACACTCATTCAACTTTCCGAGGTTCTGGTTATCAAGGATTGCAAGGATCAGCTGCTTGTTCTCGTCCAGGTACTGCACGCAGAAGGAGATGACAAGCACAAGGTTCAAAGTAAGACACTAAAACCTGAGAAAATCCTAAGGAAAACATTCTTTSAAAAAAACCAAATCGATAAACAGAAACATCGGTCGTTCGCTAAAATCATTCTCTGTCCCTCACTGTCAAGTCAGTGTTCAGATTCTTGCAAGGCTTCAAGGGTAGCAYTGAGAAAATGTAAGATAATCCTACTGAAACCCTAAACCCATCATTTTCGACTGGGCGAATCACAGATACTCCATAAACAAACCGCTTGCCAAGTGCTACATCCTTCAGAGCATTTAGATTCATCAACTAACACCTCAACTGCCACACTAGCTTCTCCATGTTGCCGTATACCTCTCTAACACCTCTCGGTGCTCTCGTGACCAACAGTAAACGGGATCAGCGAAGTTTTGTAGTCAATTTATTTCCTTTCAATAGAACTCACATTCCAGGCTTCTGAAATAGGTCTTTAATACAAATCAGCGTCCATACCCAACCCCCCCAAAATGGTATTCCAATCGAGTATGCAYCCAATCCGATAACTACAACGAAGCTCAAACTATCGCTGTCGCTTCAAAATGTCATCTCACAAAAATGCATTCCAATTGCCCGCATTCAAATAGSCAACACGGTAGAACAGAATTCAACACCCTAACCTTCTGGATAAGCTCTGTTGTGATGGAGTTCCCCGCGTACGCCGCCATTTGTTGCTGCATAACTCCAGACCGACAAAAACCACTCTGGGTGCTCAAGCTTCGCTCTCGCTTCTCATCCCTCGATCCCAAACCCCCGAGGCCACAAACCCTAACTAGCGAAGATGGCACAGTTGGAGGAAGACAGCAATGGTGCAGCCGCCAATACTGTTGTGTGAACCCGGACAGCGGCGGAGCCGGAAGGAGAAATGGAAATGCACGGGAGTGAATTGAAAATGACACCTGCGACAGAGAGACATGTGGAGAAGAGTTTGGATATGGCGGAACAACCAAGTTACAGAGCTGAGAGGTCGATGGGGCGAAACGGACGCAGACTCGGAGAGAGAAATGGAGGGAAAGTCCGCGGTTGCCACCCCCCCCTGTCAGGATTTCATCCGACCGCACTTCAGTCCCGCCGGTCTCCTTCTTTCATTTTCATTCATCCTTCATTTTTCAAACTTATGTGATGTTGGAGTTGGATGAAAATACTGAAACTAATAAGGTTATGATAGAACCACTCATAGTTGACCACTTAAGCGATTTTGTACATGTTCTCGAGCATTATATGGCAATGTAAAAAAACTTTCCAAGTAGGAAGATAGAAATCACAGAGATTGTCAATGTTTTGTGATTTTTTTTTCCTTGAATTCAAATTGCTATGAATTTGAAAACCCAAAGTTGGCCGTGAATCCATTACCAATATATAGAGTCTTCTAATTCCGACCATTCAAGACTATTTTCCCACTCAATATAATGGAACATGTGTTATCAACTTATAAGTTCCAATCTACAAAAGGAGTAAAACACACATTCCAAGCTTTGGTTGGAAATCTGTTTCAACCTTGGTTGGTAATAGCCACACCTATAGGTTGAATATGGATTCATGATTGGCAATGGGTGGTTCTACGATAGGTGTCGAAGGTGTTCATGAAGTTTTGTTCTAAGGTAAGCACCTACAATCCATTTTGGACCCCTAGTATAGAATGCAATTTTACTCTCTAAATGTAGTAGAAATTGAACATGGTGCAGAATTCAAGTTCAAATGGTTGGAATTGGGTTGAAAAGTCACCATTTTAGGAATTCAACAAACATTGTTGAGTAGCTTGGCAAAAGATTCATTCACAATTCCACAATCTCAAGGGACACTTTTGGATTTGTCAATGGAATTGTGTAGGAAATTAAAAGACACATAATAGCATCCAAAAGGGCAAAAAAAATTCTCCTCTAAGATATACAATGGGAAGCTATGCAATTTTGCTTCAACCACCTATAGTATGTCTTTTCTTTTTAAAAAATAAGTTGACCAAAAAACAAGCACAATGTTCCCTAATTTGTTGTTCATTTGCAAAAAAAATGTGAATCTAATAGGTGGAGATATGTGTAGTAATCAAATTGTCTACAATGGACTGTTTCTTTAAGGTTTTTGAAGGGATTGCTCAATTCAAAACATTTTTACTCAAATTTACTCAAGAACCTGGAAGATGTTGTAACTTGCCCTCTTTGGTTCAAATTTTTTGGAATATTATATTAGACTAGTTTTAAATATTTGAACTTCAAATTTGAGGTGCTCTAAACCATTCCCCTTAAAAATGTTTCATTACATGCATTAAAAACTCCAATAACCTTTAAATATTGAGGAGCGTGATTTTTTGAAAAAATTCTAAATATGTTTATGTTGATATGAGGTGAAAATGAAAACTTAAAATGTTTTCATTTGGATTCTTATCAAACTACTGTTTGCTTTGCTTTGAAAACTTCACATATACATTCTTCAATGCTATGAAACAAAGCCTATGCACCCCTCTTTATAGAAAGCTTTCTAATGGTATTGAGATCACAAACATAGGACGCATGGTTTCAAAATCTCATCATAACAAACAAAACAATCAAATACCCTAATTTAATGTATGTATCTTTGAGGTGATCATCTCAAATAAAGTTGTAAGTTGAAGCTCTAAAACTCAAGAACTAGTTCTTAACTTCACTTGTTAAGTAATCCAAATGCATATGAAAAAACAATTTGTTGTCTTAAATTGTCAAAGAAAATGCACCCTTCCAAACTCTCTTTAAAATTTGCCCATAACTTTTGATTGGAGACTAGAGATCTCAAACAAATTTTTGGAGATGAAATTTGGTTTGATTTTCCACCGTTCATTGGTTCAAAGTTTTAAAAAAATCTATTCTAGCTATGCCTAAATGAGGTTTAAAATTCTACTTAGAGTATGTTTAAAGGATTGCCAAATCAACTAAGCAAATTTGTTTTTGTTCACAATCAAAACATTTCTGTTGATTGCTACTTTTGTCAAGAAATGTAGTCGTTGGATCAACAAAAGAAATTCCATTTTTTCATACTCAACACACAAATCAGCTCATTAGTTCATCTTGTGTTGATTAGGGCCTCCTTTTCTTGCAATGTATGAAAAAGATTGACAAAAGGCAATACTTGTTCAGAACATGTGTCTCCAAGGACCAAGGGGCCTAAGAGTTACATGGTTACAATCATTTTTGAAACCCATATTGGACCATCACCCATTTATTCTTCAAAAGTAATAAAATCTATGGTTATTAAAGCAAAACCAAAAAAATGAATCTTGTTCAACAATTCATTGTGACAAGATCTACAAACAAGCTAATCGAGACGAAGTATTCATCTTGAACATAGCAAGAGAATGAAGAGAGACAATCTATTTTGCACTTAAGTATGGTATTTGTGCGTAATATATAAAGAGACATATGAGAATTGTAACTATAGGAAACTATAAAATACTTCTACTAAGTAACATATGAGGTATAATTCCGTTTTCTACAAATAAAAATGTGATAATTATCATCTAGAGCACATATACTAAAATTCAAAGCATGAAAGAGAAAGAAATGGAATAGTATTCAAACCAATTATAGTATTGATTGTCCTCATTCTCCTTTTAATACATACAGAATCACAAACTACTAGTAAATACCAAAAAAAAATATTTGCAATTTTTCTAAATGATAAATTTTGTCAAAGTAATTTTTAATGTATATTTGATGGTTTCCAGTATTTGACTTATCCATGATTATTGTATATTTCTTAAATATACAGTGATTGGAAACATTATATAAATTATACTAGTGTAGATCCAAAACAAAAGGTTCAAAGATATAATGTAATTTAGTACAACAGGTTTTTGTCACAATCCCCAAAATGCAATTGACACTCAAACTACATTTTTGAGTATATAAGTATACTAGATCTTTATTTCTAATTGTGCCCAACTCAAGGTGCCACATTTTGGTGTTGACTAAACTTTGAAGTTAATAAAATCATATCAAATACTATAATTTTTTGGTAATTTTTAAAATCCAAGTATCCTTGAAAGTTTGGTTTAAGCGTCAAAAATCTAATTTTGAAAAAAATCGATCACCATTTTTCTATTAAAGATTTTGCGTAAAGAGGGCTATTGAAAATCTTGATTTTTTGTGTTTGAGACTTCTGGAGGTGAACTTCAAATACACTGAATCTTGAAGATACAATTGCATTGAACTAATTTCATTTAAAAAAAACTTGTAAAGTAGATTTGAGAATTTGAAAATTGGTTATGGTTTTGCATGTATTGTGTCCTAAACTCATATTTTTATTTATCATCTCTTTTTTAGATTTGACATTTAAAAAATGGATTGAATGACTTCAAATTACTTAACATAGTTTTAACACCCTCTTGATCAAATATTATAATCTTTGAATCCACACATGGTATTGTTGTGTTTTCTTTTCTTAAGTGATGCATGCACATCTAATTTGAATTTATGATTACAATTTATAAAAACTTATTAAACTAGTTGAAACTTTGGCTTCTCTTTAGTTTTGAGCAAACTCCAAAAGGCTTACAAAAGACCTTAACTCCTAAAGACCCAAGGCCTTTGTAGGTAAAAAAACATCATTCATTGCTTTTGAAGTGTTATAGGTCTAAATGTCATTAAGGTATAGAAATTTAAACCGTACAATTCTGTAGTGTATGTGTTGTACATGAGGTGGATCAAATTTGGAGTCATTTGGCCACATATATTGTAGAATTGCCATACATTAGGGTCAAGGTCGGCACATTAATGCCAAATATTTAATTAAAGTTCCAAAGTAGATTCAACACTTTATAATTTAACATTATAATATGCAAAATTTCATTCCTTTGGGCATCTAACTTCAAAGTCACATTATTTGATGTACTAAGAGTGAAAAAAAGGAGCTCATTATACCCATGGGGTAATAAGAGGTGAAACAACCTCGGAAACAACCCATGTGTAATATATAAATTAGAATTAGGAGGAGCTCAACTACTCATAGTTAAGCTCTCATTTTAAAATTATCCCATATCCTTTGAGGATTCATAATGGACAAAGGGTTTCATTATAGAACCGACCTCTTCACCCAAAATTCTCACTACATATTATTCAAATATCCTTTCATTTTACCATCAAAAACTTTTGTGATGGTAGATGGTAATTGGCCTTCACTTTGGTCTTCACTTTGGCCTTTTTGGCTAATACTAAACATTTTCTTTGTTTACAACAACTTGCTCATTTAATTCTTTTTGGATTCAGCATTTGCTTACTTTTATTTTTTATTTTTTGGCTTCATAAAATAATTATTTTTTTATGCCCTTTTCACAAAGGTATGGTATAATGTTTTAGTGTTGAAAAAAGATGCAAAAATTTTCCTACAAACATATTTGGAGGTCAAACTTGATTTCTAAAACGTACTCAAATGAAAAAAACTTCAAACTATATAGTGCTGCTTCACCAACATGCAAACACATTGGTGAAAGAAAATATCATTCAATTGACTCTGGCGTGTGTCTGCAATGAAGAATATACAAGCTGCCAAAGTTCACTGTAATCCAAAAAGGTTTGGATTTTGAACTTTGAATTGCTCCCAAATATTCAAAACAACTTGGATTGACATGGTGATATACACAACCTTGTAAGTGAATGGTTTATTGCAAGCTTATCAGTCTTCTATTGGATACATTAGACGTGTTAATAATTTTGAAAATATTATGAAGCTTTAGGCTCCCTCATTTGGGGGCTTGGATACATACGTACTGTATTAAAAAACCCTAAAACCCAAAATCTCATTTAATCACGCGTAAAAATGCTCTTGTCGTCGTCCCCGAGTGCCAACAAAGAAACTATAACTGCAATAAATCGGCGTACTTGGTCAAGGCAGATGATGAAAACAGAGGGATGGATGGGTGCGTACACTGTGAAAGCTGTAAATGTATTTTTTTGAGCGTGTTCGGCAGCCTTTCATATCAACAATGGACATTACAATTTATTTGTAAAATCATGAGAAAATCAATGGCTATTGTATCCTCAATTTTATAATTTATATACTAAACAAATACTTCATGGAAGTAGGTGAATAAGGGCAACATATGAATTGAGAAGACACAATGTGTTCTTAAAACCACTTAGGGAGTTAAAGATTAAAGCTAGTTTTGTAATGACCACCCTTTCATAGAAATTTTGATAGAAAATCATATTTTTTTTCCAGAATTTGATATAACATATTTAAAAACATATATGGGTCGTTGCAAGAAACACTTACCGGTTTTGGCTCAAAATGGCTCAAAATCAATGAGTCTTGTGAGTCCTGTGACCCTTTGAAATAATTTTTTTTTAAATTGAAAAAAATATGGATAATTTGAAGAGCAATGAGAATATTATGTCTCTTGAAATTCAGACCTAAGAAAAAATTTCTCTAAATATTCTAGGCAATGGAAAATACAAGGAAAATAGCTCATTTTTCACTAATTTGGTAAAAATAGTAAAAAAATTCAAAAAATGAAAATAAAAAAATCCACTTTTCTCCAAGTAAATTTCTTTCTTTTCCAATAAATTTCATCTTTGAAAAAAATAAATTCTATTCTCTACACTTGCGCAAAGTCAGCCACTTTGATGACATGTGGAGGTTGAATAGTATAGTATCTTCAAAAAATCTCTCGTGATCTTGTGTAAATTTTGGTGAGGTCCTTGTATGCCAATTTTCAGCTCAAAATTTGCGTTTTTGGGTCAAAAATAGGACTAAAACCCCCCAAAATGGCCAAAGTAGACACCTAATCGGGCGCAATTTAAAAATAGTAAATTAATTTTTTTTAAATCGAAAAAAATTACAAAAAATGTAAAACTTTTGTAGGCACCTTCATTCCAAGTTTCAAATCAAATGAACAAACGATGCAAAATTTATGAGCAAAAAACTACCTCCAAAACGTCAAGGGGACAAAAAATAGGACAAGTGTTTCTTGCAATCACCCATATTAAATTTTTTCAATTGGATCCAATCAATTTCAAGCTTCCAAAATTCATCTCATAAGCATCACATAAGCAGCAATATCTTGAGAAAAGGTAAATAGGACAAGTTTCCAATATAAAATTGGCAGGATTGACTACTGATCCAATTCAAGGACTTAACCTTAGAAGGACGCGACCAAGGTCGTCAACAAAATACTTTAATTAATGAACCAATATTTACATTCTAACTTTGTTTCCGTATAGAATCATCTATCAAACCTTGTAGGTCTAGAGAGTCTTTAATATATAAATGACATTGAGGCCATTTTCTTGTCGATGAATGATAGGGAATCCTTTTGTGTAAAGGACACAAATGCACCTACTCATCTTTGGAATCTTATGTGGAAAGGAAATGTCTCCTGCAAGTTTGACTTCCAGTGAGTGTTTTTGAAATTTTTAAACCAACTATCTACACAATGCCAAAAGGGATGATTTCCATGGTCACCAGTTTGCCAGTCGTTTAACCCTTAAAGGACAAACCTATAACCACTGATTTTAAGCCTCAATGCCCATCACTCAATTTGTTGCCATTTTGAACTAGATATGTATGAAATTTTTTATATTTATTTTTCAGAGATGAAGCTACATATCTTCTTCATTTCATAAAAATTTCAGATTTTTTTGAGAAAAATTGATTTTTATGAGAATTTTTGAAGAAAAAGTGAAGAAAAATCACATCAAATAGAGAATTATTACAAAAAATCTGAAAACTTCACCATATGTGTACATTACAGTGACAAACATCATGGTGTAAACTCAAATCCCATGGCATTCTATAATTAGAGTATAGAAGACATCAAAAATATATCCAAAGTTCAAATTGCAATAAAATATTCAATATTACGAATTTTTTCAAAATTTCAATTGGAGTAGAAACCACAATAGATGAAATTCATTTCATTAGTTGGGCTCAAATTCAAAAAATATCATTTTTGTGGAGAAATTTCAGATTTAGAGCAAGGAGCCACAACTTCCCAAATTACACTGAAAATAGCATATTTTGGGATCCGTTTTTTTTTCTAATTTCTTATTCACATGAAGAGAAACACTCACAAGACTACAAAGTGAATTAGGTACTCTTCATAATCCTTTGTGAAAGGTCAAGCAAACAAAAATTAATGAAAAAGTGCATTCAATTTTGTTGGACACTGTTGGAAAGTCATCCAAACCCCAGGAAATGGCGTTCCCGGCGCTGCAGGGTTAAGGGTTAAAATTTATGTGGGCTGTAATTTATGTGATCTTCTGTGTCCTCAATACTTTGGATACAACTTCGTCGCCTTCCATACCCTGTTGTACACTGGGTCTATAGAACGGTCTGTATGAGTATTACATTTATTTCACATGCTCTGAATTATTCGAAGTATAGAGCTCTTCACCTAGGTCGTTGGGAATGTTGAATTTGTGGCGTTGAGGTAGAACTTTCAGTTATGTAGGCCGAACCGTGCATTTACGTGTCGAGGAGTTTTATTTTAAGGCTTTGTTAAGTGGCAGGGAATATGAGATTTGTTAGGTTCTCCACATTGTTTTGAGCTTGCAAGGGTCTGGTTTTTGAGACGTTGTGATTTTGATTGTTTCAGAGGGCAGTTCTAGACCCAGCCATGCAGGGAAGGGATTTGATTGCGCGAGCCAAGACAGGGACGGGGAAGACTTTGGCTTTTGGAATTCCCATTATTAACAATATTTTACGCGAGAACTGCAAGGTTTGATAATTATCTTCTGCTCGCTTGTTTGTTCATAGATCTTTGGCTGTTAATTKGAGGTTCTAGTTGCGATTTCCCTTGTTTTGGAAGGGAGTGGATGACGCCATTGAATGTTGAGTTCAGGGTCATTGCTGCAAATCGTATTGATGTAGCATGGCACCGTGAATTTTTGGAATGTGAACATGCTGAATACAGTTTTTGCTGTTAGCCTTTACTATGCGTTCCATGATTCTTATGCTTAATAATAAATGGGCAATGGAATGCAGGAAATTTGGTCGAGCACCTCGGGCTCTGGTTCTGGCTCCCACTCGGGAACTACTGTAGCGAAGCAAGTGGAACGCGAATTCATGGAGTCGGCGCCCATGTTGTCGACGATATGCGTGTGCGGATCGGAGGGGTGCAGTGCCGATCTCCACACAACAGCGCTTGCGCTTGTTGACGAGGGGTGTGGATGTGGTCGTGGGAACTCCAGGTCGAATAATCGACCGGATCAACAGAGGCCTGGACGAGGCTGACCAGATGCTGGCGGTGGGTTTCGAAGAGGACGTGGAGCAGATTCTGGAGCAGATGCCATGCCACAACAACGGCAGAGCATGTTGTTCTCGGCCACCATGCCGACTTGGGTGAAGAAACTGTCGCGAAAGTACTTGAAGAACGCGTTGACAATCGACTTGGTGAGAGTCCTGCTGCTTGCATTCAGGGAAGGAGGGATGCAATTGAATGCGTCGACTTCTAGCTGTAACTGGAGATTTCAATTTTTGCAGTCGAAGTCCGGAGCTGATATTTGTTTCGTGTGGTAAGAGTGACGAGAAGCTAGCAGATCAGTCTAGTGCCACCAACTGGAGCGATTAGTGCCACTTCCAAGTGAAAGTGGCCGCCAACACCTCATTGCCACGGCGTTCCTTCCTCCCAAGTACAAAGTATAATAAGAGGTGCGCCCTTCCCCCATTTTCTCACTTTCACTATTCATAGTCAGCGTTGCTCTCCGTTTCTTGCCGACCCGGCCCTTGGCTTGCAAGACAATTGCGTTCTTCCGTTCCATGATTGTATTTGCCTCTCACTTATTCTTATTCTAATTACGATGGGATCCTCCTAGGAACTCCCTGCGCCAGAGCTTTGCCGCTGTTATCATTGCGGGGTGGAATCCACGCAGAGCTCGTTCAAGCACTTTGATAACAAGAAGGCAGACCAGCCGCGATACCAATGCTACCATTGCCACAAATTCTTCACGCTCGGGTGGCACGGCTGGGCGCAGGGAAAGACCTACGCCAAAAAGAGTGACGAGGACCCGGAGGAGCTGAAGAGCTTGTTGCGCCAATGTAGCCATTGTGGCATGGCCAACAATGCAGCCTTCAAGTACTATAACAATAACAACCTGTTGCAGCTGCCCTTCAAATGCCTGAGCTGCGGAAAACAGTTCCAAATGCAATTGATGGGGACGGGCAAACAAAGGCCCTTGGTGCACACCTCGTCCAATAGATGTCAGCCCCATGCCGCAAGAAACAGGGCGTGCCGGAGCCATTCCCAAATACCTCCAGCAATTGTGAGGAGGAAATCTACCAACCCTTTGATGGGTCTTTCATGCCAATGCCCTCAGATTCAATGATGTCCCCTGAGCTTGGCGCCAGATTACTCCTGGAGATGAGTGATGAAGATGCGCAGTATGCAAATTTTCTAGAAGCCGAAATCTTAGAAAAGGAGATTTGCTGAGACATCGAGCTGTACATGAAAAACAAGCTGAACTTCTTGTTTTTTTCTGAAAGGAACAAACAGTTGTTGTGGGCATCTGTCATATTCGGATTATACTTGTACAAATGTAAGATGAACCACTGTCCACAGAATAACTTGAGCGTATTCAGAATTCTCTACGGACTAAATTAGAGAACTTTTCACTGTCAAGTATAATTACAACTCTATACTCCTTAATACTCATGACAGAATGGTCGTAGTGGCCTGCGTTCTTTGACGCAAATTTGCACAAAATTAGTAAGGATCTGGGCACACAATCAATACTTGTAGTTTTAAGCTCCATGCAAGTACAGTAAGTAAGTTTAATCATCAAAGAGTGCCAGCTGCATTTAATTCACTTTGGGCTTCAACGTCACTGAAAACTAAGTTTCCTTTCGGAGTATGATTATACACCATACATACATAGTCCCATAAAATCCCTGTTGTGTACAAAACTACGAATTTGACTTTGCACTTGTGGTGTACTTAGGTATGAAGTTGAACTTAACCCCTAAAGGACGGACCTATAACCACTTATGCAGAGCCTTCGTGCTCATCACTCAATTTGTTACCATTTTGGAAATAGATATGTGTGAAAAATTTTATGTTTATTTTTCAAAGATGATATTACATGTCTTCTCTACTTCACAAAAAATTAGATTTTTTTGAGGAAAATTGATTTTTATGAGAATTTTGAAAAAAAGTGAAGAAAAAATCACATTAAATAGAAAATTACTTCAAAAAATCTGAAAATTTCACCATGTGTGTACATTACAGTGAAAAACATCATGGTGTAAACTCAATTTCCATGTCATTCTATAATTAGAATAAAATGAACATTGAAATTACATCCAAAGTTCAAACTGCAATAAAATATTCAATATTATGAATTTTTCCTAAATTCTAATTGGAGTAGAAACTAGAGTAGATGGCCTTCACTCCCAACTTGCTAGCCAATGGATTATAACCTTGTTTCTCCCCCCAGGTATCTAGGAGGGCATTATACCTCCAGCTGGGGGGAGGACCAAGGGCCAGTGAAGAATGTTATGTGAAATCAATACTTCCATTCCATGATAAATGAAATAATTTAATAAAATTGAGAGTATATATTAACCCATGAGCGCCCTAGGGGTCAAAATATGGCCTCTCCATTAATGAAAGATGTCCTTGTTTGACTCTTATAATTTTTTCAATGGTACGGTCAAAGGACGCATCCTTTTTCTTGTATCTCCGGACATGTCTCTACTACCAATCGGTACGGTCAATTATTGTGGATCTTTTCATAGGTGATAGTTTAATTGGAATGAGTGTAGAAAAGTTTGGATTTCTGTGAACATGGGCTGGGCGCTCATGGGTTAAGAGCGTCCCAAATGACAAGCCTTCATGTACGTTGGAACCTGGCAGGCAGCGTAGGTGAAAATTCAATGCTCACCTTCCTCTCTCCACATACGGGCCAGCTTTCCACATACCAATCCAAGCCCTTGAAGATGTTAAACCATCCCAAGATGACTGCTGCCATGCCAAACAGTCAGTGCAGAGTAAACCAGCGTAAAATAAAAAGTACTCATTTGCACATCAATTTGAAAGGAAAAACGCAGAAAAATTCATGAAACAGTACTCAAGAAAATGGAAKATGAGAAGGGAGCATAAGCAGGGCGGTCTGCAGGACATTAAATCCTCCATTCGAAGTGGGCCCAGAAGGATTCACCGGAGGTAAAAGTGAAAAAAGCCCCCTATTTTGAGCCGTGTCTAGGGTATAGTCTAGACCTCTCCTACCTAATTTGGGGTCTCTGATTGCAAATATGAATTCAGAATTTGCTGAAATTTTTTTTTGTGAAAAATAAAAAATTCCAGCGTTTTTACCCAGGGTAATTCCAGCCTTCTGGGCCCACTTCAAATGGAGGATTTAACGTCCTCCGCGCGGTCTAGCTACTATACCGTTGAGGTCTGATGACAGCCATCGGAGGCTGCAACACCTTATCAAATCATTTAACCCGATGATCAATTATTTTAAACATTTAATCATTTAATCATTTAAACATTTATCATTAAATCAAATCATTTAAACATGATCAATTAACCAAATCAAAACCATGATCGCAAGCCCGAGCTTCACATGAGTACTGTCCCATGCAGGGTTTTTTTTTTCATTTTCCATGAAATGTCAAAGTGGCGATATTAAATGTCATAGTGGTGCTCCAAGTTTCAACATTCATCCACTTATTGGATAGAAAACATCATATACATATCTATAATTCTACTTTCATTCACTATTTGGCAATTTCATCCAAGGGATGTTTTGCATTTGAAGATTCTTGGCGATTTCATCCAAAATTTCTCTAATTTTTTCCCATAGGCTTGGTGCTAGGCAAAAAAAATTGGTGCAATTTTGCACCAAATCGCCAGAAAAAAAAACCCTGGTTCCATGGACTAATAGGGAATTTGGCGGCAACAAAAATTCATAGCTTATTGTTTGAGTATCGAAAAATTATGAAACCACTTGAATTGTCTTTCTGTCAATGAAGATAAGGAGCCATTTAACCTCTAAAGTCCCATTGTCTCCTTAGGGGACAAATTGGATTTTGGGCAGGTTCCTGTGATCTTGATTTTTTATGAAACTTTTGAAACTTTCTCATAAGATAGAAAAATTGATTAGCTTTGTGGGAATATAATTTTTATTGGACAAAAGTTATACCACAAAAAGAAAAAAACTGAACTCGGCGGGCAACAAAAAGAAATATGCAAAAATTCAAAATTAAATTTTTAAATTTTTTTTCATGAAATGATATATTTTTGTCTACATGTGAAGCTTTGATTCATTTAATTTGGACTAGTAATGAGAAAGTTGTGAACAATCTTGTTTTTCGGGCAATCTAAGCATCTTCTTGAAAAAACAAACTCATAGGATTCATTTTTGAATGCAATTTTCACAATTTCTCAAAAAAATTGTTGGACAAGGTGAAGGTTACTTTCTAGAACAATCTCACTAGTGGAATTATTGTGTTTCAATCCCATCTTAGAGCTATAAACCATTTAGTTTTTCTTTCAATCTTGGACCTATTTCTACTTAACAATTTTTAAAGATTGAAAATGAAGTTTTTTTTTTTTTTTTTTTAAATATCTAGACTTTCAACTCGATTCTTCAACATAAAATTTTTAAAATTCAAAGTCTGTAGTACAAAACATTTCGACAAATGGGGGTCAAAGTCATCTAAAATTGCAAGGCAATATGCTGTATTTAACTACTTTTGGACTATTCAATGAATTTTGGACTTTACATCCAAAGATCTCTAGATTATAACATCGGGAGATCTCCCGATGTTTTCACAGATCTCCCAATGTTTTTATAAATCTTCCGATGTCTTACATAGATTTCTCGATGTTTTGCATTATCTCCCAATAACCATTTTTTTTTCTCCCGATGACCATTATTAATTTTGGACTTTCAAAAGTCCAAAAGTAGTTAGATGTGGCATCAATGTTCAAAAAAACTTTCTTTTTCTACTTTGAAAGCTAATATCTTCCAATCTATACGGTCAAACTTCATGAAATTTTTAACACATGATTCAAGACAAGTAAAGTACAAGATCCTACAATTAGATTTTAAGAAAAATTCTTCTTTTGTTTTCTTTAGTGAATGCAACACAAATGGCAATTTTCAGTGGTTTTTGACAAAAAAATGGCCTCGGGACTTTAGGAGTTAAAATGCAAATTAGTTAATACTATTAAATGTAGATCTTATTTTTTAATCTTTTTGGCAAGTGAAAGAGGTTTCAATGATCTTTAGCATGCATTTGGACGTTGTATGAATTCATTATGATTTTTCAAAGTACTATCCACTGGTCATTACTAAAAAAACAACTATAGGCTATCAAAGACTCTTACGTTTTGATTGCGTGCACAATGTGTTAGTAGACAATGTTTCAATAGGTTTTTGCAAGGTTTTTTGAGATGCTTTTTGGTTCAAATGTAGATGTAGCATTTTGGATAGAGTTGATTATGGTTGTACAGTCGGGTATTGAAAGCTTACAAACTACCATTTGGAGCCATTCAATTTTTTTTAGAATGTGGATTCTAATTGGTATTTTTTTGGTAGGCATAATAATCATTGCATCCTTACACAATCCCAATCAAGCAAACCCAAATTACAATTTTGAAAAAACAAAACTTCATTTTTAATGAATTTTTAAAAGTCATTTTTTGTGGTTTTACATAATATTTTATAGAATACAATTGGTGATGAATTTTTTTTAATTCAATTGCCCGGATACATAGGAAACATCCACATGCACATCTTTCATATTGATTCTCATGCCTTATACCCTACACTTCTCATGTCCCCAGGAGGTTTATTTTGCAATGTTGATGTTGATGAATTGTTAAAATGTAGGGATGTATGTGGTGGTCTTGGGTGGCTTACATGCTTGGAGCAGACGGCCTCTTGGTGTGTAGTGAAGATCATTCTTTCGTTCTTTTCATACTTTTCTCACACTTTATTTCCCTTTTTTATTTTGGCCCGTGAGATAGCTTTAGTATAAGGTTGATCACCTATTTCCAACCACTTAAGCAATTCAGCCTATATGCGGAATGCGGAAAGTTCAAGAATTTTTTTTCCAATGTAGAGAAATAGATTTCAGATGGATTTCATAATTAAAATTTTTTTTTCCCTCAAAATCAAAATTATCATGCATTTTTTTTGTGAAGATTCTATTTGCCCCATTCCCGATAATTAGGCAAACCTATTTCCGATCATAGGATGGTCACAAAACTGATACAAGACTTTCAATGTACACATTGTGATCATTGTATGGTTTCAATGTACACTTCCCAGACATTGTTGTTGCTCTTGTGGGGCCTGCAAAACGTGAGTTGTCACCTACACTTGAGCTGATCGGAAATAGAGCACCCTACACAATGGAAATGGGATGCTGGTTGGAAATGGGGTACCTCCTTATAAGAGGGAATCCAAATTTCAGTTTCCACTCTTTCTAACGCATCCTTCCTTCGTCCACCATTTTGCTTCAGGTGCATAAAATTGTAGATCTGTCGTCAATCCTGACAGAGATACATTCTGGCGCTTGGAAGTGGCTGAGATACACAAGCTCTTCTATGACTAATTGATGAATGTCTCAGTTTTGGATTGCGATGCTGAAATCGGCGCCTYGTGCGGTCAGCTGTGACACCCTCTTCTTTTCCAGGTATCATCTTCGGAGTTAGTGGTATTCATTTGTCACCCTAATCCTGCATTTTCATACATCTGGCCTTCATTTAGGTCATGGATTTGTTTTCACGGACCATTCAAACATGAAGATTTAGCTTCACATTTGATTTGTTTGTCCGTTGCCTCTCTCTGTCGTCAGTTAGTACAGAACYTTCTCACCTGGGATTTTTGTAATGGATTGCTTAAATTTACTGAGCTGTTTCTATAGCCCGTTTGTGGCTGTGGTTCTGGAGAGGGTTAACATTGACAGAGTCCTACGTTTTGTGGGTTTGGTTGAATTTGCATCGGTTTTGGTTATTGACAGAAGCTTATTCTTGCTGATGTTGTGTCACAGGTGAGTGTGTCTTGGTTGGGTTAAAGATGGCTTCCAAGATGTGCGCATGGATGGTACTGACGATGGCGATGGCGGTGGTTGCCGGAGTTGCAGCCTTTCCTTACGACGTTGAATCGCATACCGTGGTGCCTTGCGAGTCGGACTTCGAGATCCGGCTGTACCGTCCGTCCACCTGGATTACGACCCCCGTGGAAGAGATCTCCTTCAGGAAGGCCACCCAAATTGGATTCCACAAGTACGTGTTATCGTTTCYTRTGYTGTCTTGAAGTGAAATGTMCAGGGAATGAGTTGCATGGTTCTAGMTTTTCTGTAWTRCGTATTTCTGTTATGTTTGCTCAAGTTCTGCAAAAAATTCAAATTTTYCATAACTGCACTTGTCCATAATAGTTCGTTGAGTACCAACGTTTCTATTCTTGAACTCAAGATATGGGAGGATCTGTGCGAAATGCCGGAGCATGTAGAATCCAACACATGAAATTCGACACGAACCTATGAACATTGGTAATTAGTATTKGTTTKTTAAGAGGTTATTATCACCAGTTTTCGTGGTTTTGAGTCAAATTTTCTGTGTTGATTCTAGCTGTGGAGGATGAGAGCACCTTCGATACCCTAATTCTTTGCATTAGCAGTTTGGGCCGCACTTTCCAAGAATTCTATGATTGCGTTTCAATGCTATGGTGTGCATGAGTTCTGAAGGAATTGCTCTGATGCAAAATAGGAACCAGGTTGTTTTGTTTCTATGCTCTGGTGTGACTAAGTTCTGAAGGAACGACTGTGATGCAAGATAGGAAGCAGGTTCTTTTGTGTTTCCATGTGTGAATGAGTTCTGAATGAGTTCCTATGATGCACAAAATAGAAACCAGGTTGTTTGTGTTTCCATGTGGGAATGAGTTCTGAACCGTTTTGCTGTTGCAAAATTTGAACCAGGTTGTTTCAATACATTGAAGGTTCCATCAACAAATGACCACCCCAGTCCTCACAGGAATCGTCCCTTCTGCTCATCCGCCTTCGCCGTCCGTTTCTACGTCCCCTCCAAGCTCAAAGACAACCCTCCGATACCTCTTCTGGACTCCGACCTCGCCGTGGAGAATTGGGACGAGAAGTGCGTCGCCGTCTGTTTCTTCATTGAAGACACTGAAGTCTTCGCTGAAGACACCAACATCGCACAGGAAGCGTCGCTGCTGGAACTCAGCCTGCAGAAGACGCCCTCACCGACGGAGAGACCAAGGTGAGGATGCGTACACCATTGCGCAGTACAGCAGCCCTTTCAAGATCCTGGGATGTGTCAATGAGGCGAAGGTCAGCTTCAAGTCGAGCGAGGGATGCCATCCCAAAATCAAGGCTGGACAGGTTGCTAAGTAGGGTTTGGTGTAACCCTAATACCTGTATACCATTCTTCTGCCAAGCTTTGAGATTGTTAAACTTAGTGTCGAAAATTGAACTGGATTCTTGGCTTTAGAAATGGCATGTGGTTTTCTCATGTACTCCCGTAATTAATAGTTTGCTTCGAGCGAGAGTTTGAGTTCAGAAAAATGTTGTGGCTACTTGAGAGCTGCATCTTGAGTGTCTTAGGACAATGTATATGGGGAGTACAGGAATTGGAGTGGATGATCAACTTTCGATGTCCTGGTACTGGTTTATCTTTGTTTCTACATGAGGTTGTTTGGAGATTCGGTTTGCTACTAGGCTCCTGTGGTAAGGCTGTGGAACTTTTGAATGGGAACCGACTGGGCTCTTGCGCCTGTTGTGGTTGTGATTGGAGAATAGCACAATGGGTATGAATTGGAATGTCAGAAAACTTTCAAAACTGAGTAAGACCTCCGTTTGTAAATGTGTGGCTTTTACCTGAGTGTCTTTGGAGGCAGATGCCCGCACTTGGTATTTGTGTCAAAATACAATAGGCTTGCCATGCAAGTATAGTGTCCAGCCCCGCATTGACTTAGCTCTAATTTTGTAACTGTATTAGAATATTACCTTGGCAACCATGGATGGCACATATAGTTCGGMAAGTATCTAAGAACGGAATTCTACCTCACACATGCGCGCAGAGCATGCACCCTTGTCCTCCGCTGTTTCAAACTCAGCACTTCATGACAGAAACCTCGACTTCCTCCAGTGGACATCTCTAATTGATACTCAGCATTTTAGAATGCCAAAATCTTTTTTTTTGGTCAGTAGCTTAATGTGGATTCTGAATCTTTTTTTCGTCCGGAAATGCTTGGCAATGTTATTTTTTATTTTCACACTGCCTTTTACTGAAGTCTGAGACACCACTTCGAAAGGTATCTCTCTCATCAGAAAGAAAAAATTTACCATAAAGTTAGAAGCTCTGAATTGCTGCAAGAGTTTCTTCGCCGGAAACCCGAAAATAACGACCGTAATTACTTGAGAAGTGCTTTCTCTCTATCCGAAATAGCAAGGATCAGCGATCACCACTCAGACAACGAGTTTAACACCACATTGCACTGGATCATCAGAATCCAGTGCTCGGAAGGTATTTAGTTTCTCATCATTGTGGGTCAAAAACCTCGCATAAGAATCAAAAACTCCAAACAAAGTTCAAAACATTCCAATAACTGCTCAGGTAACCGCAACAGGAATATTGGTCTCACGGGCTACAAGTAGCATTCAACCTTCCATTTCTCATCACAGCAGCGACAACAAAGTCTACAACAACAAGGATCACTCAGTTCTTCTTAGAGGTTGAAACCCACACCTGGCCTAAGCCTTTCGGAGGATTGACAGATTTTATTTTTCGTCATCCTCGTGATCCAGAGACTAAACCCTAACAACACAAATGAGTGTCAGAGCTTCCTCCTGCCCAGGTAGATTCTTCAGGGCCAGGTAGAACAGCTACTAACCGAATTCACTCTCAGCAGTTTTCAGCGCTCATGTGTGCTACTTCGTTCAAGCACCCGAGTGACTCTAGTCAATCTGCCTGGAGGACTGAAATACCCTGCGCCGCTTAACRCATTCAAGTTCTCAACATCAAACTAGAAAAAAGCCCCAATAAATCACAAGCCAAAAAACCCATACCGAGGCAATAACACTTTAGTCACAGCAAGACAACAACAGTGACAGGCAAGCGATCCTTTGAAAGCCGAAGATAGCAATACGACGCTCCTCAAGCTCTGAGAAGAAGAAACAGGGGCGTGACAGGAATGATGTTGGCGGACGTTGTGGTTGTTTATATAGGCGCGGCAGTCCCAAAATTAGGGTTAGGGTCCCGCTTTTCTGCCCGTTGGGAGCCCGTCATTTTCTGCTAATCTGCTAATTGCCCGATATTTGTTTTTTCTGGGTCCAAGTCTTTGAAAAATAGATATTTCTTTATTGTAATTAGATTTTGGCAATGTAATTGTATTGTTGTGCTTAAATGCACAAAATTAGTTACATTGCATGGGTCTTACAGTAAAATATAGTCAAAACCTAGAGATATTTGTTTTGCAAAATTTGGTCATGTGATAGCTCACATTGAACTCTTCATAAATCATATTTTTGTCACTTATTGGGGTGTTTTTTTAATATGAAAGATGTGCATATGGATTTTTTCTACAAATTTATGCAATTGAATGAAAAAGATTCACCGCCAATGTTTCTCAATTAATCATCATGTAAAACTATAAATTTTAAATGAAATAATTCACCAAAAATAGAGTTTTGGTTCTTTTGAAATTAAAAATTAAGGGAAGCTTAGATTATAAGTTGTTCTTTTTTAGGGACATAAAAAAATAGATATAGATTTGAGTTCCATATATTAACTTGTACAATTGAGTCAACATGTAGTGTTTATTTTTATGTACATATGAATTACTAGGGAAATTAGAAAAACATTTGGGTATAGGAAGACTAGAACTTGTTGGACTATTAGTGAAAATTTGGTGATTGACCACCAGCTTGAGAAAAATTGCTATAAAAATTGAGATAAARCTTGACAAAGCGATTTCTCTTGCTTCCTTGAATTTCCTTCATATTTCTCGCTAGCACAAAATATTTATGGAGATTTGGTAGTATTTAGGAAAAATAAAATATGTAATTAAGGGCATGTGATATTGATTAGCACATGTGATATTTATCTTAGTGTAGGTTGAAATATCAATTTTAATATTGTACACCTCTTACCTCCAAAATAGACTGACACTACTTTTCACTATGCCTATGCACCCAAAAGATGGCTCCCCCTACCAATATCCCTCCCTCCTGCCTCAGCAATTGGATCTCATTTTTTTGGAAAATAATCCCCTTCTCCGTCGTCGATTCAGATTGTGGGACAAATAATTAGAGCCGTAGATCGTAGGGTTACAAAAACCTTGATTTCTTGGCAGTCTCTACAAGCTGATTGAGTCTCTGTAAGCTGGGGTCTTTGCAAGCTGGGATGTATGTGCGAGCTGGGGTCCGTGCAAACTAGGGTCTGTGCGAGCTGCGATGTCTGTGCAAGCTTCAATGTCTATGCGAGCTCCGGTGTGAGTGTGCTGTTTGCAAGCTTTGGTGTTGTTTGAAGCTTTGGCGAATTGGAGGTCTGAAGCTTGCAGCGCGCGTTTCTCCTTGCAGAGTTAGGGTTTGAATGGCCTGCAACCTTGCCTACAACCCAACTCGAAGAAGGGTTTCGTGTGTTCATGAATGACTCTGGCTAAGTTGTGGAGGTTTTAGAAGGGATCTCAGTTAGGGTTAGCTTCGAAAGAGGAAGTGCTCTGGTAAGTGCGAGCTTGTTCATTCTGGTTTAATGTATTTCGTGTTGAACCCTAGCAACAACTATTTCAATGCTCTCCGTCTATTTTGGGATGAATCATAGGTGGGTGAGTCTCAAAGCTAAAAAAACTCAACAAAGCATACTCCAAATCTACACAGATTTGATCAAATAGGGTTTCATTCTCATCTCTCTAATTGCTTGTGATGTTCTGTTGCAAAGCTGCAAAGCTGTGAAGTACAGGTTATGGGTTTTTCTTATTGTGGCAATCTATTTTGAATGAAGATTTTTAAGTTTTTTTAAGAAAAGACTGCACTTCTACACCTTTGAGAATATTGAAAATAAAAGTTTTACAGTCAATGGGAAGCAACAAGGGTACCTCTTTGAAGATTTGTGAAAAAAATTTACAACCAATGAGAATATGACACATGTGCCTGTTGTGTAATTCATGTCTGGTTTCTTAGAAAGCTAGAGTTCCTCACTGTCACTATGCTATGCATCCAAAAGCCGGCGTACACAACAAATGAGACTTGAGCTATACATATTGTGAACTTGACCTTGATGTTTGTATATTGGGTACAAACCCATGATTGTCTATTCACGCAATTTTTTGAAATAAAGAAAACTTTGTTTACTTACTCCCTTTGTCTCAAAATAAATATGAGTGCTCCCACAATTTTCCACTAAGGTAGGAGCACCCAATGATGCAGCCACATCAATTTCTACACATGATAGTCATTTCAAATGATAAATATAGGTAGACTATAGATATTTTATTTTATTTGACCTAAATGATAAGCTATCTACAGTCTACCTACATTTATGTTCTGAAATCAATACCTGACATAGAAACTGATGCTGTTAGGTGCACGGATGCCATTGGGTGCTTCTACCGTAGAAACCACAGATTTATTTTGAGACAGATGGAGTACAGTCATGTTCTACTGCCTGACAAATGACAGAGGAGAGGCCAGGTCGTTAGTACGCCAACTGACTCCCAGTTTCTCAAACATCATCACACTCAGGTAAACAACAGGTGAGCAAGAATGGAGTTTGGAAGTGACACAGGCATCCACCTGGTTGATTCACGTATTTCAGTGCCGTCACACATTGTAACCAGGACATGTTGCTTGCTTGTGGTTGCAAACATGCATTTGTAATGAGACTTTTGCAACGAAATTCACTAGTAATCCATCTTTCAAAATATGCAATAAACAACCGCATACCAATCCTCTGCTTTGCTATTGTGTCTGTAACAGGTTGAAAAAGAAGTCCTGATCGTCACACAGTTTGATGATAGTAGTTCCTGACGATTGAGAATTTTCCTATCCGACTTCCGGAGTCGTGTGGGATACACGGGCTGTGAAAGTTTTAACAGTCACAACTTGCAACATCGAAGTGGCAGATGCAGAAGAAGAATTAAGAGAGAAAYAACTCCAATCTCTTTGTGGGATTGGCATAGATTAAAAGTTTGTTCATCTCSTGTCCCACACAGTGCGACCAAGAATGAAGAAAAATAAGCTTCAAATGAAGAAGAAATATACTTTTTATCTCACGGAAAGCGCATGCTACAAAACTAAATTAGATCCATTTCCAAGTACCACTACACACGACCTCGTTATTGCACTGCTTTTACATGCTAGGCCTACGAGGGGAGAAGAACTGAATTCAGTTCACGTATCAGAGAGCATACATCTCTCATAGCTATACAGACTACAAAACTCTACAAGGCCAGGCCACGGAAGCTCAACCACGCTCCAAACAGGCAGTGAATTGAAGCTCCCATTCAATCAAGCCAACGGTCTGACCACCACATTGGAGTGATTCGCAATGCGAAGGCTGAACTGTCCTCCCGTCTCCGCCACATCGACCTTCTTCACGCCAGGAGGCGGCAGAAGCTCAAAAGATTGAACAAGCCGTCCAAGCACAATCGACAGCAACGGCATGGCGATGATAATCCCCGGACAAGAACGTCTTCCAGCTCCGAAGGGCAAGAACCGGAAATCGTTACCCGAAGCTTCGATATTMCCGTCCAAGAATCTCTCCGGCATGAACTTCTCCGGACTCTCCCAGTGCTTGGGATTATTCCCGATCCACCACGCGTTCACGAGGATCTTGCTCTCGGCGGGGATGTCGTAGCCTGCGAGCTTCGCGTGGTTGAGGTTCATGTGCGGGACGAGTAAAGGAATGGCCATGTGGAGGCGCATGACTTCTTTTACGAAGGCGGAGAGGTAAGGGAGCTTGTTGTAGGTGTCGGGCTCGGTGATGAGGTTGCCCTTGCCGAGAACGGTGTCGAGCTCRTTGCGGAGGGTGGTTTGAATCTCTGGGTTGTTCACGAGCTCTGCGACGCCCCATTCGATCGACCAAAGAGTGGTTTCGATTGCGGCCACATTGATATTCTCRACAATGTAGAGGACGTTGTCTTCGTTGATCTCGCCCTTCTTCTGCGCCTCGAGAATGTGGTCAATCGCGCATTTCTCCGCCTCGGATTTGGGGGGGTTGACCGCATTCAATTTCCTGCAAAGGAAAGCCAGATGTTGTGAGTTTCTTGGTGTCAATTGGTTGATTGATTGGGCAATACCCATGAAAGATTAGGTGTGMATTCACTCTAGCAAGACAACACTGTTACGGGGGGTATGAGATTTGCAAAGATTTTTTGGGTAGTTCCGAATAGGTTCAATTTAGGGTTTAAAGGACATACTTGCGCTCGTCGATGAAATACTCCTTGAAGAGAGCCAAGCGGCGGTCCT
The DNA here is from genome assembly GCA_006891605.1 of Pleurozium schreberi. Classification (NCBI taxonomy): domain Eukaryota; kingdom Viridiplantae; phylum Streptophyta; class Bryopsida; order Hypnales; family Hylocomiaceae; genus Pleurozium; species Pleurozium schreberi. The sequence continues at coordinate 73,676 of VACF01001965.1, forward strand.
TGATGTCCCGGCAAACCTTTAGGTAGCCRCGGAGGAACGGTCGCAAGATGGGGATGAAGTCACCATAGTTGTAGTCAAAGCTCTGCGCCAAGCGGGAGCGCTCGCCGTTCAACGCTTTCAGCTTCACGAACAATGGATCGTCTTCCGTCTCGAATCGCGAGTTAAACATCATCCGGTACATGATGTTGTACATCATGAGCTGCAGGCGTCGGCGAATGATGGTCCCTGAGGTCGCCGCTTCCGCATTCGCCTTCAAGTCCTGGATCACGTAGTCGGTCTCCTCCTCCCATGCGTAACGCGAGTTCTGAACGACCTTGTTGGTGAAGAAGGGCACCGTCATGATGCGACGCATCCGGCGCCAATGCTCCCCGTAGACCGTGAACACCATGTCTTGCCCGTTGCCTGTGAAGATGTCGAACACCACGTTACGAGTACGGGAGCCAAACTCCACGCCTTGGGTGTGGAGCACGTCCTTGGCGATGTCGGGGGAAGACACGACGACCAAGTTGCGCTGCCCCATTTTCAAGAGGAACACATCGCCGTACTTCTCCGCCATCTCGGCCAGATTCTTATGATTCAAATCATCTCCCACCTGCACAGCCACCAAATCACGCGATCAGGAACAGAGAATCCATTCAATTACCAAAGTTTCAAATCCTCAAAATTCATTCTCAAAATTCTCGRAATTGCGCTTGGCTTCGTAAGCCCAATTCCTCAACCCCTCCCATTCTGTCAATTAAAACCCATTACTACTGCCGCGAACACTTAGGTCACTATCGATTTGGACGAGACGCAATCAAGAGTKGATTTCAAGGTTGAGAATAATGTGCAGAATTTTCAACCCGAGAAACAACGTGCACAAATCTGAAATGAAACGAAATGATCAGTGGCGGGCAGAGAGAGAGAGACAGAGCATTCCACTGACCTGTAGCCAGTTTCCAACAACGGGAAGAGCCAGAGGACCAGGCGGCAGCTTCAACTTGGGCGCCCTAAGCTTCACGATCACAATCGCCACAAACACCGCCACGGCCAACCCCTGCACTACGTTTTGGAAAGTAAACATCGGCGCCAGCTTCGCCAGCTCCGYGGTGAGCGCGTCCATCGCCATCGCTGGATTCCACCAGCTCCGCTCCCCTTCGCCCCACCTGACCCACTCCTTTCCAAACACAAAGCCCTCGAAAGCTTCTCTACCCAATCCAGCCACCCCCGAGTGTTTAAGATTGCACACRACACGAACTCCTGTGAATGCAGAAGTCCAGCACCCCGCGAGTGTTTTAAGATGCACACTCCTGTGAATGCAGACTCCGCAAATGATGAATAATGCTAAACGACAGTGGTCGTTGAGTGAAGACTGGCAGTGAGCTTTGCATCCTTTATGTGAGAGAAAGGCCAAAGGAGGCTCCYTCAGTCCACGCCGTGCCGTGTGCTGGCGCGATGCGGAATAACTTGCGAAGAAAAGGGATGGAAGGATTTAGAGAAAAAGTCGAAAAAGTAATCAGTTGAGACGTAAGGTTGGTTGATTTCGCACTGTGATTTCGCGAGTTCAAAGGCAAAGTCCACGCCGTGCAAGCTTCCAGTCTGAGATAGGGAATGGGCGTCTGTCGGCAAAAGACTGGCAACTCCAGTTTCAACGGGAAGCGTTGAAAGTGTCGTTGAGAAAAAACCTGCTTTTGACGTCAGGGAGTCAATCTGGGGAACTTGGCCGGAATGCCGGATGAGGGAGGTCCGTCACGAGGCCCTGCATTGACAATGGATCCATTAGGACTGGTCGTTTCCAGCATGGGGAAGGGCGGGGACTTCAAAATAATACTCCCTCCGTCTCGACATATATCCACGGTTTCCTAGAAATGGTTAGATTAATGTGTAAGTTGTTCCTATTTTAAAGAGATTGCAAAGATATTGTGACTCCTATTAAATCCCACCATGTGTGAAAGAATGGTAGTCAAAAATAAAGTGATGCATGTTGAAACAAGCGGCCCTTTTAAAGTGACAAATTCTTGCCTTTTTTGAAACTTCTCCAGTGGTATTAAATTTGATCATTCTTCAAGCAATGTTTGTGTTGTGATGTTCATTGATGTCCTAATATTCAATTTCGACAATTTCTTTTGATTCAACTCCAAGAAATTCTCAACGAGAGATTTGTTAGTAGCAATTTTTATATGGTTTTGGGTTGAATTCTTTGCCTTTGATTGGTTAGAGGTTATGTTTCAATTCCATTTGCAAGCATCAAAATTGCCATATAGTCTTTGGAGTATGACATTTGTAGATTCTTTTGCTTAGGTGTGTCTAAACTAGCTTCAATTGTTGTCCATCAAGTTGTGAATTTCAAATTTCAAATTTAATTTGAGACAAATATATATTTGGAAACCTTGGATTTATTTCAAGACGGAGGAAGTATAAGCTTAATAGTATAATAATAAGAGATTAACCCTTCATCGCCTGAGGTCCAACCATGCTTAAAAGCATCTTTACTTTGCAAGTGTTAAAACTATCACTTTTAGTTAGTTATGAAGATCTGAACCGTACAATATTGTGGTGTGCATGTTGTAGATGGTGTGGAACAAATTTGGGGTCATCTGACCATATAGATTGAAAGATTATAATGTTTTAGTGATGAAAAAAGGTGCTGAAATTTTCTTAAGAACACATTTGGAGGTGAAATTCGAGGTCTACACCGATTCAAATGAAAAACCATTAAACTACAAAGCGATTCAAAACCAGAATATTTAGAGTTTGGTAGAAAAAAATATAATAAAAATGACTCATTGTGTTTGCAAAATGGATTTGAAATGTCAAAAAACAATGAAAAAAGTAGCCAAAAATCACATCTATGGTTGAACCTACTTCTACTAAAATGCTTCTCAGTCACTCATATCATCTCGGATAGATCTGAAAATTTAACTACATAAACTAGATTAGTAAGTGCAACTTTTCCAACAAAAATTATTGAAAAAGGATCATATATGAAGAAGTTATGAGACGCCAAAGTTCACTGAAATCCAAACAATTCTGGATTTTGAACTTTGAATTTCTCCCAAACATTTGAAACAACTTGGATTGGCATGAAACTTTTACCACAATAACTAGACCTTTATGGGAACAAACACAAATTTTTTTTTATTGAAAACAAACATTTGATGAAAAAGATACAATCCCCCAAAGTTGCAACCATCACAATGCAATGTGCTGAACCTAAATTGAATCTGAGAACTTCAAATGACTTTCACAAACTCAATACGTCTTGGATTGATTTGAAATTTTACCAGAGATACTAGACTACTATGCACAACTTTTCCAACAAGTTTTATTGAATTCCGACATTGGATGCAGAAGTTAGAGCACTTCAAAGTTGATTGCTAGATTGTGTGAGGACACTTTTTGTCCCCTTAGGCGATGAAGGGTTAATAGTATAATAATAAGAGTTAGTCTGGCTGGCCACTGAAGACGGGGAGGGAACTCCAATTTCTAACTTACATTGCATAGGGGTTTTCAAAGGATCAAAAAATCAAAGGGACTTATCATGGATATCATGGAAAATTGTAGATATTTGAAACATTATATACAACTTTTGGCACTTCAATAAATATTGATGTGCTTGGCCTCTCTTTTGTGTTTTTGCTTGGGGCCGCCTGTTCTCTATTGTCGTCCGTCCATCTGCCTATGTGCGTCCGTCTGTCCATCGGTTCCCCGCAAGGTCACATGTGGCTGGCAATTTTGTATCTCACCCCTTGCAATGAAATCTTGTTTCATTTTTTTCACAACAAATAAATAAATATTGATGTACAACAAAGATAGATATTTACATAGTGTGGAATGTCAATAAATTAGTGTGGGTCCCTTTAATACCCCTATTCAAAGTAGTTAACATGATAACTTGATCACCCATTTCCAACCACTTAAGCAATTTGGCTTACATGCGGCATGGAGAAAGTTCAAGAAAAAATTTCTCCATGTAGGGATATAGGTTTGAGCAGGATTTCATAATTTAAAAAAAAATTCCCTCAAAATCAAAATTAGCTTGAATTTTTATCGTGAAGATTCTATTTGTTTGTCCCGTTTTTGATATATGAGCAAATCTATTTCCAACCATAGGATAGTTACAATATCAATGCTATTCTTTCAATGTATACATTGTAATCATTGCATGCTTCAATGTATATACCTACCTAACATTTTTGTTGCTATTACGGGTCTCACTATACATGAGCTATCACCTACACTTCACATAATTGGATATTGAGTAGCCTAAGTTGCGAGAGTGGCAACTTGATTGATGATCTCATTTTAAACACTACCGAGGCCATTTTCTAGTAGATGAATGAGAGATCATATTTTGGTTTAGGACATAAGTGCAACTATTTGTCCTTGAAATTAGGGGTGGAAAGGGAAATTCTTCTACAATAGTTTGACTTTCAATGCATGCTTTTGGATTTTTTTAAACCAATTATTCTCATGGTATCAAAATTGATAATTTCCAAGGTCATCAACCCATCGTTTCACAATAAACTTCTCCTTCAAGTGGAGTTAACTTTTTTTTATACAAAGAATACAAGATTTCATTTTCAATGATAAAGTGCTGGAGCTACTTTAACCCCTAAAGGACCAACATGCGTTTTTTGGCTACATAGAAATTTTGGGCAAGTACGTGTGACTAAAGATTTCCATATTTTTCAATTTTTGGCCCAAATTTTAAGAGAAGATAGGGGCAAGGAATATCTTTCATATGCACTAAATTTCATSACATTTGGAAATATGAGTCAAAAGTTATGGCCTAATATATTACTTTTTTATGTAAATGGGTAGTTTGGGTAGATTGGAAAAAATCACTTTTTTCAAAAATAAAAATTGGAAATTGGTTTTGTAGAGTTACATATGCGTAAAAAGCTTTAAATCATTCCATTTTGATCAATGAGTCAAAAGTTATGAGTTTTTTTTGTTTGCGGGCAGTTACAGATTGTCTACTCTAAAACGAACTTTAAAGTCCATTATCTTATTCAATTTTCAATATTTTTGGAAAGAAAATAAAACCATGGATGTATCGAGGGATGTATATTGATTATTACAACATTGCAACCATTGGGATTGTCATTCTTCAATTCCATAATTAAATTCTTAACAATTTAGTAGATTGAATCATTCTCTATTACTATCTACTTACTATTTTTCTCCTATATGTTGTACAATTCCAAATGCTCTGAAATTTTTCAAGCATGTGGCCTACTTGTCAAGGAAAAAAGATTTTAAAGAAGCACCACCATTTCGGACATTTTGCATGTGGCCTACTTGTCAAGGAAAAAAGATTTTAAAGAAGCACCACCATTTCGGACATTTTTCATAGAAAAGTGAGCTTTCAAGGTGTTGCTATCTTGTTTTTCGCAAGGCCGAAAATTGACCTTATTGAATTTGAATGCTTATATCTTGTAATCCATGTGGTGGAAATTTCTGAAATTTTTACTACATGTTTTCAAGTCAGCATGCTATGAGATCCTATGGTTACATGTGTCAAAAAAAGTTTTGTTTCAAAATTTTGACCCTTGTACTAAAAATGGCAATTTGGGAGTAGGTTTGATGAAAACATAGTCTTGGAACTTTAGGGGTTAACCCAGGAGGGTCCTCATTCATCTCCAAAATTGACGTTTTGAGAAAAATCATTATAAAGTTCTATTTGAAAGTATAATTTGGAACTAATAAACAAATAAAAGTTGTGGACTAAGAGTTGTACATTCCATCCGTACGGTTAGATTCACCAATGCTATCAACAATATTTTTTATAAATTTTGAAAGGAAAATTTCAATATTCCTTCAAAATTTGATTACAAGAAAAATATTATCATTTTGGAAGTAAAATTTTTTGGAATGGATTTGGAATGAGTTTCTCTTGACATGGTGATTTTTTGAAATTTTTGTGTTCTAAAAATCTATGCTCTTGTTTTGGCAAATCCAATTTTGAACTCAAGCCAATGCAATTTTGGCTTGTTCATCCACTTGACATACTTGCACATTGGTAATTTCAGAAAACTATGTATTCTAGTAGCACCAAATGCAACCCTTATAGTATCTCCACAAATGAGAAGAACTTTCATCCAAGTAGTTAGAAGGATGAAACTTTAGATCATTGTCCAGAAAATGGACATCAAAGCGCTCCAGGATTAATTACTAGAGACCATCCTTTTTTAATGCACAATGGGGGCTAGATTGCACCATTATAAATAAATCTCTACATTTTGTGAAACAAAACAAGATTTCTTTTAGTCAAAAAATTTCCATTTCTATTTGGAAATTGGATAAATTCAGTGCTAAATTTGGGTGAAATAGTGCATGAATATAACTCAAAAGTCTTTTTTTTTTCCAAAGATGAATATGTAGATTGTTTGCTTCACTAAATTTTAAGTAATTGCCATACAAGCACTTTCTCAAAAATTTATAAAAGAATATTATAAAAAAATAGAATAAAAGTAAAAAAATTGTTGGAGACTCTGAGTGAACTAGAGTTGGCCAGTATAGTTTCCTCTTGGAAGGCGATATGCTTATTTTGATTGCCCATGAATTCATATGAGTGTCAAAAAGTTCATCTCTTAATTTTCAAAGGACTAAGCTAAGTGTATGTAAAAGTGACACTTTCCTAATTGCGACACCTATTTACAGTTGTCCAAGATTTCAAGCTATATTAACTCCTAAAGTTTTTGGGGTTTAAATCGGAAAATACTGTAGGAATTGTAAAAAATTGGCATCATCTCAAAAAAAATCAATAAATCAAAATATATCCATATTCTTGAATTTATAACTATAGRTTCTTATTTTTGACAAGACCAAGAGTCCTTCCTAAAACAATTGGGGTCTAAAAGTGAAGTATGTGTAAGATATGAAAGAGCAAAGACCACTACAATGTTTTTTTTCAAGGTTGTTKGATCTTTCGACAAGTGGCTTTGTCAAGTTTTCAAGCTCCAAAACTCAAATTCTATTTTACAAAAGGATCTAAAGAATTTTTATTTAAGTGAAGCCTTAAGTTAGGAAGAAGCATGCAAATTTCAAAGCAAAATAATGTTGTCTCCTACCTGCCAGCTTGGATCTTTGTAAGAAAAGTTGGAATGGTCTTCATTACTTCTCATAGTTAATGCCTAAGGGCACATGGCTATGAATTAATAGTATAAATAATCATAACAACTAAATATKTAGAAAAAAAATCTATAAATAATTTAAATTTATTACATTTAAATTAAGTAATTACATTGATTAAATTTTACATCAAGGTATTTTTATTGGAAGATTTGATTCTCAAATAAAAAATGTTTAAAATCTCAACCAACTCACATGTTGCCTTATTTCCTCATGTGAGACAAAGTCTTCCCCCCCAACCCACCCCACCCCACCCATCCTCATGGGAACACATTAGAAATTGTGTCACACAAAGGGATAATTCCCTTGACATCTCGGCTTGACATAAAAAGTCATTTAGAAGATAAAATCACATTCATTTTGTTCTAAGGCTCTTTTTTTTCCACTAACAACTATTGACAAAACTACTCCCCAAATACTCTTCATTTGTTCAAGATGGTCTCAGGGTCAATATTATGATTAGTTTTTATCTTATGATTTAATTAATTGACAACCCTTTGAAGGAAGAACTTTTAATTTAGTATGGAGTAAGTACATGATAACATAGGTTCCAAGTCATAGAATCCATCATTACAACATATGTTGATTCAAAATTAGTTTGAATCTAGTTCAATGTATGACTTTTTGACCAATGCGGCACACAACGTTGAAGTGAGGTGCATGGAATTAAAACCAATAACTTAAAACTCACTCACAAACCCAATCTCATTGAAAAAAATGAGCAATGTTGCTCATTGAGTTCCTTCCTATTCATGATAACTTATTGACAATTGTCCAGGTGATGAGACTTCTTCCACCCACTCTAATTTACAATCTAAGCTGAACTAGCCTATTACAACCAACTTTTTTAGTTCCGCCTTCATATGCCCACGAGGTACATTTCAAAAGGAAAATGTAAACTACATGTACAAGAGGTCATAATTGAGAAGGATGGTGGTATTGATTTATGCACTTTATTGTGCTAGGCTCATCATTTGGCGTTCCAAGACGGTGACGTGCGTGGAAATCTAACCAATAACTTAAAACTCACTGATGGACCCAATCTCACTGGGAAAAAAAATTAAAAATGTTGGTAATTGAATTGAGAACTTATCAATTTTGGAGGTGATTGGACTTTCCCAACCCACACTAATTTAATTTAGAATCTATTGTATACAAATCATTCGGCCTTTCAAGTTCGGGTGACAGCAGTTTCTGCGTCCTTGGGCCTTCTCTGTCTGTATCTTTGCAAAAGTTGTATTGTTTTGTTTTCTGTTTGTTTTTTCACACAAATGAAACGGAGTTTCAATGGTATAACAATGTTTGCAAAAGTTTTTTTTTTTTTTTTTTTAACAAATGAAACGGAATTTCATTGTAGGGGGACATCACATGACCACCAGCCACAAGTGGCTTGGAGGTGAGCAGAGAACTTTGCTAAAGTTTAGAATCCATGTGTTATAAAAAAAAAAAAATTAGAACTGAAGTAACTTACTGATAGCTGATCAAAGGGAATGCATGGGGTGATGGGGCTCATCACTACAGTAGACAGTTGAGCACCCCTTTGTTGACTCGTGTTGACTTCCATCTTTTCTGCAGGGTTGACCCCACGAGGCCTACAAAACAGAAGTTGCTGCTTTTCTGTAGGGTAGGGCAGGGGTAGGGACTGGATGTTGAATAAGGAATTTGAAAAAGTCAAAATGGACTGACTGAGAGCATTTGATCCCCACGGCAATTATTTGGAGTTTCTTTGGTGACTCACTATGCAAAATTGCAAACTGGGGCGACTGGATCCCGACCAGTCGCCGAGCAACCCCACCAGTGAGTTCCGTATCCCTAAAAATTCAGGGAGAGGACCTCAAATACAGATAGGGATACAGAGTCTTCACTGCACGAAGTTTTCCCAAGTTCCCTATCCCTAAATTTCACAGAGCTCTCGAAAAGTTGTGCCCTAGTTCTAAATTGCGAGCCTTGTTTGTAGGATTCGCCAGGTCTCATGTGTATATGAGGTCTCAAAAAAAAAATAGGGAAAGGGATATGGAAGATCTGGTAGAGATGCTCTAAGGGAGTGAGCATGCCCACTAGGGACTTCCCTATCCCCAAACCAAATGGTTTTCATCCGGATAGGGAAGAACCCCTTCCCACCAGCATCTTGTATCTCCAAATTTGGGGGAATTATGAGGCCCAATTCCCTAAATTGGATGGGAGATAGGGAATTGAAAAATGGTAAACCCTACTCTTGAATTTATTGTTGTTGCATGGTGTGTGCTTCCATGATTTGGTGTTGGACTATTACTTTGCCCTTGTTACTATATTTACAAGTGCATCTTGACTTCACTTGCCTAGAATTAGTATAAGGTATTGATTTGGGGAAGCATGGGTGAGAAGCAGCTTCCCCATCCCTATATTTTTGAATGAAGAACTGGGATAGGGATAGGGATGGTGGGAATGCTTTGAGGGGTGTCTTTGCCTGCGGGGTAGGCCATGAGGGGCCTCATTGTTCCTCTCTGCGCTTGCGGTCAGGTCCTTTGCTTGTTAGTCTCGTGTTGATTTGGGGTGTCTAGGTCTGGGTTGTGCAACCTGCCAGGCCACATGTGGCTGGCCGGTTTTGTATTTTTTTTGGGCAATAAAATCCCGTTTCATTTGTGTCTAAAAAACAACTTTTCTGGAACATCCTAAGTTCTTGGGCATTTATCATATTCATTTTAAGCTAAACAAAGATTTAATAAGACTCATGTCACTATCATGTATCGATCTGCACAAAACAGAGTCTATCTAAATTCTCTTAAGGTAYCTGTAGTACCATGTATAACCAAAGTATGAGTAGTTTACTAATACTAGTCTATGTGTGAAGACAACAATAGATAGGATTCAGTACCTTTGTCTATCTTGAGTAGAGATTTGATACATATTGTTTGTTTAAAATGTCTATTATGTTAAAACATGCATAGACAAGAGTTATCAAAGCAAGTCTCACTTCATATTAACTGCCATTCTAAGTCAATCAATTGCTCATGAGCAAACAATATCATGATCTAGGAATACTTCCAACATAATTGAGAAATATAATTATATGCAAAAGTAATTTTACAAGCTTGTAGCATTGTAAATTTCCTATGGCAAAAGTAATGGTATTGAGAAATGACTGGCAAACTTTGTGCAACTCTTGTGTCGAATCATTCTCTAAGAAGTTTGGGGCCTCACCTGTGCCCGTCCCAAAAACCATATACACAAAATGCTGGGTTAGTGAGGATACAATAGGTGTTTATAGCCCACAAATGCATGCTATAGCTTTTGCAAAGAGAAATTCAAAGAGCAACAAATAAACACAAATCTCAGTCAGTCAAAACAACCTGAGTAGCAACAATTTGGGAGGATGCCATGGTGCTAAGTTCAGAAATAGAAAAATAGCTTTACTGTAAACTAATGGTAATTGGTATAGGAAGCCAGAAAACTCAAAGTAGAAAATTGCTCCCACAATAAGTTAGCTGAGCACTCAATCAGAGAGAGTTCATCAAGTCCAGCCTGCAGTCATGTCTCTCAAACTAGATGTATGGGCAATGAGGTTCAATCTCATACTCTGCTTTATTCACAATTGAAAAGATCTAGGTTAAGTCTTGTTGAAATACATATTCATGTAGCCCCAAGAGATAATAAATGGGCTCAGTTTAGCAGATGGGTATGGCATGGCAAGGCAACCGCCAAGTACATAAGTCATGTGATCACAAATGCTGTGTATGAGCACATGTTTATCTACCTGATTAATTGTAACCCACTACATTACATCCCACTAATTTCATCAACCAAATGGAATTAAAAGCTAATTAGTAACTGGTGTGTACAATTAGAGAATTAAACTACCTCCAATGCTGTACTGATTATGCTTTTTGTTACAGTAGTAACTCAAGCCAATAGATATGACAACATTGCATGCCGTCATATGGTTAACACCAGAATTGTTTTTATTGGAGACTGAGGGGAGTAAGACATTGCATCTTCTTATTAATCAAATTGCTACTTAGAATATGGAAGAAAATTTTCCTATTGATTGTCCCAACTTTAAGTACAATAAGAAAATAAAATTATTTCCTGCTAGTAAGGTACAAAGTATTCATTAGAATGCTTCAAATTCTAAGAATACAAAAAGTATTTGATATATGGCTATTCATCTTCTCTAAAATTTGTACTTGTTATGTATGAATGAAAACAAGCAAATCAATTACCCAAAAGAAATCTTGAATACATATGGATCTAATCTATCATATGTAAATCACTAAAGGATAAAATAATCTTATATCCATTATAATGGCATGTCTATCCTCAAACTTTTGTTGGTGTTTTAAGAATCAACCACCTAAGTTTAATTAATTTGCAAGTATGCAATTTGAATCCTTGACATATCATCCTGTTCTGTGTCATGTGACTGAAACTAGGAGAAGGAATCTAGTAGAAGTAGAAGTAGAAAAAAAAAAAAAAAAAAAACTGTGGACACTCATTGTGCGAAATTATTGCAAAGGTTCAGTTCTTGGGTTTCTTTGGGCCTTCGGGCTAATTCCCTAATAAGTTACTGTACCAGCCTGCGGTGGGTGCAGCAAAGGAATTAAGAATCTTTCAGAATTTAAAAAAATCTTTTAACAATTTTTTTTTAACCCTTAAAGGACTGACCTATCACCGCGGGCTAAGGCCGGGTGCAATATGTAATGCTTGACGGAGGGAAAAAATACTGTTCACACCCATGTTTAGCTTTGGATAAATTGTACAAACCAATACCTCATGCTACCCATTCAAAAATTGCGAGAAGGATAGCGTGGCACAAAACACTTTAATGTGAAAATCTTTACTATCTTTATAGAATTAGGGCTACCTAAAAATATGGAAGCAATTAAAAACACTAAATTTGACTTCCCATGATGATTGACATATGTGTGGTCACTTTTAGAAAAGGAACGGATGCAAATTAGTGAGTGTCCACTCACTAGATGAATTTTTTGTCATTGAAAGGACAATAAACGTCCCCGGCGGCGTTTAAGGGTTAAAATGTGAACTGGGAGACAAACTCCTCCAAAATGTGATGTGAACTAGAGTCAAGCTTTGAGACAACTCCTCAAAAATATTACGCTAGTTCAGAATCTCTTATCTCCTAAAGGTGGAGTAGAGCCTATGAATGTGGAGTCAAACTTTACAATCCTTGATTTTGTATCTTGAGTTCCATTTATGAGTGCAAATTCTTGGTTTAATATTGTAAAAAAGAAATGACATGTTTAATACAAGCAAATATTTACTAATGAGGCATGATTAGGTCCTTTTGCATCCCCAACGGTGAACAAAATTATCTTCTAGGACTTTTCATCCAACCCCAATCCTTGAATTAACTAATACATTTCTCCCAAGTGTCTATAACAAAGCATAATTATACCTCCCTAAAATAGAAATAACTATTGCTTGACTATATAATGGTATGATATTTGTTGTAAAATTTTAAATTTTTTTTGTGAAAAATTCAAATTACTATGAATTTATGAAGAGCAAGAGAACAAAATTCATATTAGATACAAATCATGTTAAAAAACTTTTAATTGTCATTATAGAATTACAATACTAATAGTGTAGAATATTAAGGTATGAAGAATTTTTTTGTATCACTCCACCTTACAAACTTGGTTATAGATCCTCAACTTCAAACTTCACAAAATGCTTATTTTAAGGAAATTTTCAAGTAGAATAAAAATTGCAATTTAAAAAATTATTTTGTTTGTTTCTTTCAGAAGGAAAGGGAAAAGAAAAATCATTTCGAATGTCAAAATCAAGTTTTAAGGGAAAAAGCTCAAAGTATTGAAATACATTGGATAGAGTACCATTTTTGTAATAAACTACCTTCTAAAAAAATTTAAAGCAACAAAAATGTCTTGAACTTAACTACCTTATGTGGCTATATTGTCAAATGAAGATGTGCACAAAAAATTAGATGAAAATCATCCATTCTTTTATTGCTTAAAACTTGGGTGACCATCCAAAGGGCACAAACATCCTTAGCGTCTTTCTAAGGTTATATTCAATGCAAATTGTATCACAATTTCACCAATTACTTGTTCATCCATGCAACTTTTTAAGTTAGTCATTTTCGTATATTCTAATGACATCCAACATCTTCTTATCCATTTTTCAATAAGCACAAAACTTTGTTGATGATCCAAATGACAAAAATCGCCCTTGACGTCCTTCCAAGTGGTTGTATTGAATGCAAATAGTGTCATAATTTCACCAATCACTTCTTCATGTGTATAACTTTTCATTCAATTGTTCTTTGATCTCAAGAATAACTCTATGGTCTGCATAACCTACATTTCTAATGTAATATGAAACCAAGCACGTTTAACCCCTCAACACCTAAGAGTTCATATCGGAGTCAACATTTACATATATGGCCTCTTGATGATTTTCTAATCTCGCTTGTAATACTGTATCCCTTCAATCTAAAAGTCTATTTTCAAAATTGTAATTGTGAAATTGTGTGAAGCTAGTTGCTTGTGAGATGCGTAGAATTGTGTGTATATATGAGTTGAGAATCTGGCATTCTTGTTGATAGTTTTGAGATCGTCAATTACTTGTTTATGCCACTAGCATGTGAGAGGTCTAGGAGAGCAACTTTTTAAGTTGACCGCTTCCAGGTAAATTGGCTTATTGACTTTACAAATCAATCTGTCAATTTTGTGAATGGCGAAGTCCACGAGGGACTCAGGAATAAAATTGCCTAGTTGATGGCTAAGTCGGGCAAGCAGGCTTGTTGAATTGATGTGCATAGCAAAGATAAGTCAATATAGTTGTGTGGATTGATTGAAAGAGAAATTAATTTAATTGCAAATGTTGTGATGACCATGAAGGTCTTGAAGTCAAATTGCTAGATAGACAAAAGAGTCACGCATATGAGCAAGTGGAGACGGTATGGAAGATAAGTCATGATTTTTTGAATTGTTGTTGTGAATAGTTATTTTGAGATTTTGAAATGGCCATTCCTTGTATTTTGCATGCATATGGTAAAACTATTATTTGAATTTTGTAGAAATTTATGTAGCAATTAGCCAGTTGTATGATTGTAGCAAATTGACACGTTTGGACAAATTGGCAAAAACTAAGTGGCTAAGTAGAAAGTAGATGTTAATTTGTTTACTCATAAATTCACATTACTAGATGTTGATGTAAATTGCTTCTTAGGCAAATAGATTTGTGGCTTGGGTGGCAACACGCTACACTCTATTCACAAGCAATTACTCGTGGACCAATAGAATAATAGAATTTTTGGGTTTAGTTTGAAGTGTTTGATCTAAGCTTGGAATTAGAATGTGAGATGAATCAATGTTTGGCTAATGGTTGTGAGAATGTTTGAATTGGGCTATAGGTGTATGGGAGAAATTGACAAAAAAATACACTTTAAATCCTATCCCACTTGAAAACTGACCTTAGTCACTTAAATGACAAACGAATTAACATTTTCTTGAAAAGAACCTCTATACTAGTAACCTTAATGAATGCATTAACTACACTTTAAAGAAGTTAGGTTATGGTTGGACGTGGTTGCAAGAATGACCTATCAATTTTGCAATATTTGGGTTTGTACTCATTTCATTATAGTATGATCTTCTGGAAAAAATATTAAAAATGAAACAATATAATTACCGTGATTTTTATAATACTAAAAGTAACATATCACCAAAAATTGAGATCTAAAAAAAATATAGGTTAGAAGTTATTGACAAAATAGAGTGAAATAGTTTTTGAAAAAAGAGACACTTTGATGTTTAAATTATTAGAAAATAATAAGTATATTTTAAAAATAAATAAAAATCAGCCATTTGGAAGGACTTGATGGTGATGAGATTTTGCCAAAAGAGTGAGCTTGAAATCATCTTAAATGTTTAAAATTTGTGTGTAAGGTTTGTTATTGTGTGAGCCTAGGAGCATGAATCCACGAGCCTAGAAGACTATACATCTATAATATAGATACCTATGACATAGTTACACCATAATTATAGAAGGTTTCTATAATATAAACAACTATAACATAGGTTGTAAGCACCCTGAATGGAGTTGCATTTTCATGTTCACACACTAGCATTGTTGAAAAGTGCACTTATTAGGGAGACCTATTTGTGCAAATGTGGTAGACAAAAAAATAATATATTTTTAGATGCCCCTTAGTGGAAACATACTTTTTATTGGAAGAATAGGCAATAGGAATTTTAGCTCTACATTATTAAGTTTAAGTACTCCTAAATTTTCACAAAAATCCCTTAACCTCAAAGTGTAACACATTAGCAAAATTAATTAACACATTAACATGACTTTTAAATATAAAATCATTTTTCAAACTTTAAGGAAAAAGGGATATGATCCCAATTTAGACATCCATCTTCAATAAAAAAAAGTTCTGGTGGATGATAGCTTTGTCACTCTCCATGTAATATAATTTGATATCAGTGTTTCTAGCAACCCCCCTTGGTTTTATAGCAACCTACCTTAACCTCCAAAAAAAAAAACATCCATTGAGTTGATTACAAATGCTTTTAGAGAGCTTATTGCCAAAGCTACGGGAAACAAATGAAGTAAATCCAAATTTATTAACAAAATAATTTTTGTTTATTCTTCAATGATATGACTGATATGGTTGTGAACTCAATGCTTTATATAATTATTGTCCAAGGTTCAAAATGAGTTGATATAGGGATGCAGTGAATTAAAGAAACACTTTCAATAATGATTAATGAAGGCCTAATGTCTAGATTCTACTCATGCCATAATTGATTTTGCCAAAAAAACTCAATATCTATAGCTACCTTCTTCCTCAAGGACTTTTAGGGATTATTGTTATTAGTCCAATTGAGTCAGTTTAATGATTTGTCCTTCACCTCTTTCCTTGCAATCTTGAAGAAATTGTAGTGAATATTCTTAACTTGAACTTCAAAAGGCTTTGCATTCCATGAATCAAAGTGCTCTCTATAGTAGACTATTTTTCTTTTGTGGAATCTTCTTCACGTCCGTTACTATGGCTGGTTACACCTTCTTCACGCCACAAAAATTCTCTAAAGATTGAGAGAAACAAGGAGCCACTCTGTAGCCTAAATTTGTGAAGAAGGTGTGAGCCTCCAATCTTGTGAGCGAAGAATGAAAACGGCGAATAGACATGCATGCAACAAAAGTTGTGCTAAAGTCACCATAGCGTAACAAAAGGTATTCCAATGGAGGAGCAATACAGAGGCGAAAAGCAAGGAGGGCGGAATATTCTTCTTGTGTGAAGAGTTCCCCTTTGTCCATTATTCACCTTGGGAGGAGAATAATGGACACAAGAACTCTTCACACAAGAAGAATATTTGTCTTTGGAGACCCAACCAAAAGCCAATTAAAAACCGTCACATCCCCATTCACAGGAGAATTTGTGAGAAGTGAAGAAGGTGTGACTACCCCTATCCACTTCTGCAAAAAAACAATTGACGTGGAGAAGATTTCATAGAAGAAGAATATTTTACCCTGGAAAGCCAATAGAAGGGAGCCACCACCCTATTCTTTGAAGATTGAGGACAGGATGAAGGTGTGACTACCCCTATTGTAAATTAACAACGTCATTCAATAACCATCCTCAAATTCTACATATCTTGTCAATTCAGATTGCATTTATGGTGAATTTTATGAAAATGGCAGTATTCCATACTTTTGGCACTTTTCACAGTTCAGTCCACATGGTTTGAAATCTAAACCAGTCATATATTTTTGGGGATCTATATTTGTTGTAGATTTTTGAAATCTATATCTATCCTAGATGTTTCAAACCGCTTGGTTTAAAATCTGAACATATCATAGATTTTTGACATCTACATCTGTCATAAATGTTTGAAAGTCTATATATGTACTAGATGTCACTTTTGCAGAGATTGCGCTACACATTGAATACCGTCGACTTTATGAAATTTGCCATATTTACACAATTTGGACTAGCTCACAATTTGCACAAGACATCAATGTGTATGATCAGCTGAAGGTAAGCGTGAGGCTTAAGTTTACAAAAATGAATGCAATTTCAAAGTGTGCGTGCATTAGAATTAAACATGATGGTTTGATCTGTTGTAGGAGTACATGCATTTTGTAGGAGTATTTGCATCCGATTTGCATTGTATGAATCTCAGCCGCTGCACTGCAAATCTCCTGAAGAAGAAGAGGAAGGTACAACGGTATACATTAGAGTTGCAAATTTTTTCCAAAATCATTACTTGAAATCAACTCTAATTTTATAGTCTAGAAGTGTTTGGACCCCCCGGATGAAATAGTCTAAAACATTGCAATTGCGAAAATGACTATGTATTTCTCRACATTTATGATGAATTTTGCTAATAATTATCATCATCATGGTTGAAAGAAAAATACTCCATTTGTCCTACTAAAAATCTCATAAATTGAAAATAGAATGTGTACCACTAAAACCGCTCCATTTATTGATTTTGTAGAAAGGACTATATCACCATTATAGGTTGAAGAGAATCTTCCACTAAAAAATTACTAGTAATTTCATTTTATGTAATAAAATTTTGGAAAAATATGCAATCCTTCCAAACTCTATTGCTGTACATAGGAAAAATTCCACATCCAAAAAACTTGCGCTCCAAATATGCACAATTGCTTATTTGATCAAAAATGGGTTGCCTCCCCTATATCAAAATTTTACTAATATGTGATACAATGAATGCATCGCATAGCAAGCACAAGCCTTAAGTATTAATGGTAGCATTTGTGATATTACAGAGGGAGTTATGATTTTAGTAGTATGATTRATTGATAAATACAAGGTATTTAGGTGTCATGTCCAACCTCCCCCATCAAACCAACAAGTTCACCTAGTTTCTCTTGTTTTGCAAACAATTTTGTCTTGAAACGAAAAGGGTTGGTCTTACACATTTGGTCCTCGATGTTTGTTCTGCATCACTCCAAGATAATTGTACAAGACTCATGCTTTACGGTGGATTCGATCCAATGCTTGGCGCGTGCAAATGCCTCCCATTGTACTGTACATGACCACCCAGAACYGGAGTTCCGTCCAAATGATGTCCCAAGCAACATCCTTTTGATTTGATTTTGGTGCCGCCTGTTGTCTTCCACGAAACAACGCAGCTGATGGTTCTGTCCCCACATGATTTCTTTGCTACACCTTGGTTCTCCGGAGAGTTCACTCAGGGATGTTCAACGTGACCTGCAATGAAGTCCTCAAAGAAAAAAGCTGTGGCATTTCTATCAACCCTAAAAAGAGCAAGAGAAGCTGTAGAGGTGAATACAAGCTTGCTTSCCGTCACAGAACAAAACTCTCCCTCAACTGACTAGGGTTTTTCGTCCTCATTCATTTCGGCTACTGCTTCACACGTCTCGTGCAATTCAACGTACACCAATCGGATCTCTTCCACGAGACTTGCAAGAAAGAAAGCAAGTCTGTCTCATTTTTAGTCTTCATACCGACATGCCTGATGGCCAGCCACTACTCATTGAGCCCTCATTCGAGATCGATCGTTGCAAAAACATGTTTATTAATTCACACGACGAGACCTCCAGCCCTAATTTGCTTCTGTACAAGCTTTTGGTTTCTCATTCGACGCGTCACAAAATCCGTCTACAGTCCAAACCCTCAGCCTTTCCCACTTGTATTCAGGAGTYCATCTTTCCGATTAGCCATAAATTTCTACCCTAATGCAACGAATGTACTAGCTAGAATTGTCAGTGCGCAGGATTACCAGCCATGAGCGTTTGAAACTCCTTGAAATCGACCAACTGATCGCCGTCCAAGTCGACGCAGCTGATCATGTACCGACAATCGTCGAGCGAAATCCGCTCGTCGCCCAGGCTTGACAACACCTTGTGAAGCTCCCCGGCGGAGATGAACCCGTCGTTGTCCGAATCAAACACGTCGAACGCCGACTGAAGAGCTTCCGTCTCCGAAACGCCGTKGTCTTGATCGTCTCCAACAGTTGCCGAAGTGGAAGTAGCAGCAGCCGCAGCTCTCGTCGTCCTGTGATCGGCATTCAGATTGATAAACTCCTGAAGGTCAATTTCGCCATCKCCGTTGGTATCCACGTCCCTGATCATCTGCTCCAAGTCTGAGTCCGTCATCGTCTCGCCCAGAGATCGGAGCACCGTTCCTAACTCGACACGGGAGATTTTGCCGTCGCCATTCAAGTCGAACATCTTAAAAGCCTCCGTTAAGTCTCTCACCTTATGCTCTGGGAGATTGCTAATAACTCCAGGCTCCGGTGGTCTACTGCTGTCACTCGGATTGAGCACACCCATCTCCTCAATTTCCAACTGACCCGAACTTGACACCTCCATAGTTCCTTGCTCCTACCCTACAAGATTTTTCCGTCAACAACGTGAGACCCAACTCAACTCAACACTACACTCTGATTTTCCAACACCTGTCGGAACACACTCCTACAAACAATCAAGCTTGAAGAAAAGTCGGTACGGGAGAAACGAGATGACCGAAACGCAAACGAAGCCAACATGACAGATATATATATATATATACTACATATGTGTAGGCAACAAATTGGGGATGAAGATGAAGGTCTCTTCGATGCAATTTCCAGGAAGGTGAGCTAGCGAAGCTCAGGAGGAAAGTGAGCGGGAAAGTTGCGTGGAGGTATGGCAAAAGGGAGTGCCAGTGGGAAAGGGAAAAGAGGTGGACGCCATGGCCAGGCTCGTGACGTGAGGTGCGCTTGCAGCTGCCTTCACAGACACAATTTTTATATATTTTCTTAAATTTTTCTAATTTGTGGGGCGCTCCCATTGAAACTTCTTTGGGGGAAACTGCAGACACGGGATTTGTGGAGTTGGCCGGCTCTTACTCCGGACAAGCGCTGCTGGCGTGCTGTACGTGAAATGAAAGCGATCTGTACATTTTACGGGACGAGTGGGGGGTGCCCCAAACTTACTGTAGCTGCAGTACGGAGGAGGAAGAGTCCTGTGCTCCCAAGGCAAGTGCTGCGAACTTGCGGGGTAGTTCCCCCGTTGGCCCAGTCAATTAGGTTCATTTTTTTAATGGTTTGATGCAGGGCTTTTCCTACAAAGATTTGATTCCGTCTTTTGAATGACAAGGATAAGGTTTAAGCAAGAGAAYTGCCGGCAAATGACAGTGAAGCTCGACAGCTTCGGCACCATAGGCTCCCAAGACTCGCCGGTCGGCCCAATTCCACCTCAGTTTTGAATTCGAGCGAGCGGGAGCGCAGGGATGCTCATCTCTTAGTTCAATGGTTTGAATGCATTCTGATTGAAGCTTTCATGCGGAACTTTAGTGCTGGACATCTCGTGAGCAACTGAAACCGAAACTAAAGTAAGTTTGTCTCCGGGCTTCAAACTCTCGAAATGATTTTAAATATAACCCAAGCTTGAAGTAGACCTTTGGAGGACAATGTGTATTGCAATACTGAGACAATCCTTGCATATTCTTGGTGATAAAGTTATTGATGTTATGCCTCTAGATATCTTTCCAAGTGGATTTTACTTCACTACACAAGGTCTCAATTCATTTTGTAAAGATTATTGGGTAGTATTGCTTTAGTTTGATTGTTCCTTTGCACTTGCTCATGTAGGTGTTTGCTAGCTCTCTATCCCAATTTTTGAGTTTTCAAAGATGAGGTCATAACTAACTRATGTTAGCAAWTGAAAGCAAAARAGAATGCAAYAGGTTTGARAATTATAGAGTTTSTGAGAATGTATCACAAATTTTTATAGGRGAGGTCATAARGGGACCTACTATTKATACTAGACTACCTTTAATTGGACATTTTTGAAGTACAAAATGCTTCAAATTTCATTGGTTGCTTCAAATTAGTCTTTAACTTTCATTGGCTCTTTTTGAAAACTAGTGTTGAATTTGAGCAAATGCTTTGTTATGTTTAATTCAAGGAAAAGCTACATTCTAGGTAGTGGAATATGGTTGGTTTTGCAAAAGGGTGAAGATACCTCAATGATGTTAGCCTTCGAGCATAGAGACATGAACCTACAAGTCTTGAATTTCCTACTATTTGAAGGTGCTTATAACAAATGTACCTATGTTATAGGTACGCTATAACATGAAAAGAATCTACATCATAAATTATTTTCTTCGCTTTAAAAACTAATAACTTGAATCTACCTTGTCAAATTTTTGGAACTTCTTCCACATATTTTTATACTAATCTAGTACTAAACCCCATGGTTAATTATGCAAAAACCCAATTTTGTAAGTTTTTTGTTCTTTAAAATAAAAATGGTGATTTTGAGTGGATTTCAATAAAAATAAAAAGTCCTTGGGAATTATGGATTAATAGTCTAAACTTTTGCCCTTCCATTACAAATATTAATATAACATTACAACCTTGCATTGATTTTTTGTTCTAAGTCCTAAAAAATAGGAGGTAAATCCCTCCATACGACCTTCTTTGACGTTGTATGTGCTTGGAACTTCACCATATTCAATCACAAGTCAAATAGGACTGCCATATGAAATCATTCAATCTACTTCGTGACCAATGGTTCTT
The DNA here is from genome assembly GCA_006891605.1 of Pleurozium schreberi. Classification (NCBI taxonomy): domain Eukaryota; kingdom Viridiplantae; phylum Streptophyta; class Bryopsida; order Hypnales; family Hylocomiaceae; genus Pleurozium; species Pleurozium schreberi. The sequence continues at coordinate 95,317 of VACF01001965.1, forward strand.
TGAAATCGTAGCAGGCTTCACACGTTTGATTACCATGGTTCAGGGTACTGCGTTTTGGACGATGTGGATACTTGAAATCATGACTAGTTATACATCATTTTTTTGGACTTTTAAACGACGGAATTTTCAAGTCATTGAAGCTCATTGGTGTGTTGTGTTGTGTTGTGTGTCAATCTCTGAGTAATGAGTTCTTAAACAAAGAAATGTGAAGATTCGAATTGAAAACTTTATCTTGGGGCTCTCAGTATGGAGGTAAGAAACTTAGAAGTAATGCCCTCGTTGAATCGTGTGTACATATTTCGTGAAACTTGTAGTTTATATGTACTTCTTGCATGTTGCAGATGAACATGCAAGAGATTCGGTAATGTGAAATACTACCTTTGTCCCGAAATAAATTCGGTTATTCTTGGAAATGGCTAGATTAGGGCTGGGGTGAATTGGCCCCTAGCCCGGCCACTCAAAGTCATTCCAAGGGTGCAAGTTAAATAAAAAGCCCCCTATTTGGGGCTTGATGAATTTACCATTATACCTCTCCTAGCTAATTTGGGGCCTTTCATTGTAAATATGAATTAAGAATTTGCAAAATCTATCATGTGTGGAAAATAAAAAATTGCAGGGTTTCCTTGGTTGAGCAAGGGGGAAATTTCACCGTGGCCTAAATTAGCATGTGAGTTTTCCCATCTTCAAGAGATTGCGTAGTTATTGTAGCTTCTATTAAGCTATACTAGGTGTGAAAGAATGGAAGTCAACAATGAAGTGGTGTATGTTGAAAATACGTGGTGAAATTGAAATTTCTTTGTTGTTTTTGGAATTGCTCTAGTGGTAATAATTTTTTTCATTCTCCAAGCAATGTTGGTGGAATGACATCCATTGATGCCCTTTGTATTCAATTTCGACAATGTCTTGTAATTCAACTCCAATAAATTCTCAACAAGAGATTTGTAAGTAGTAGTTTTTGTATAGTTGTGGGTTGAATTCTTTGCCTTTGATTGTTTGAGGTAGCATATTGATTTCATTTGTATTGATCAAATTGCTATATAGTCTTTGGAGCATGGAATTGCGGATTCTTTTGCTTTAGGGTACTTGAATTAGCTTTAAATGTTGTCCATTAAGTTGTAGAGAGCCAATTTTTAATTTTATTGGAGACAAGTATATTTGGAAACCCTTGATTTATTTCGGGACAAATTGAGTATAAGATAGAAGCACCAGTCATCAGCCATCAGCCATGCTGAATATCCAACCTATACAAGTGCATTATTTCCAACCTACATTATGAATTTATAAAGTTGATTTCCAAAATTTCCATCACCTTATATTGCATTCAGTAAGCTTCCAAAATTACTTAAATGATCAGTTACCAATGCCTCAACTTTAGTCAACCAACCCAATGACGTCAATGATCCAATTTTGTCATCTATAGACGTTTGTAAGTCATGTATTTTGGGCAAGTAATTGGGTGCTATTGTGTGAGAGAATTACTTTAAGTTCACATTTATTTATGAACAATTAAGGTAAATAAGCATGTGGTTCAATAAATGTTGGTTAGTTGGACTTCAATTACATACAAACAAATACTTGTCAATATAAGTTGTACATTTAGCCAATAAAAAAGGTGCTTTTAGAATGTTCAACTAGTGCTCTTAAAACATGCATAAAAGGGGATTAGAGTTATAGGTCATTGATTTGGAAACTCTTTAAGATAGTCATGACCCCCACCTACTAACAATTTTATATTTTTGGTTATAAGATTCATATCAATTCCAATTCTTATCAAGTTAATATGATTCCACTCACATTTCATTCATTAACTGATTCATTCTTTGAAAAACTAAGGCAATAATTGACACATAGTATAACAATATCTAGAATGCAAACTTGAATGGTCAAAGGTTGTTCTACCTTATACATTGGTACAAGGGATCTTATTGAATAACATGGTGTGTTCATTTCAATTTTGTAACTTAGGCATCTTTTATTTGAATTATTTTTTAAAGCCTAGAAAAATTATGCTCATCACTGAAAAAAATACAATGAGAGGTCTTCAAAGGCATATGTTTCCATTAGTGAAAGAATAAAGCTCACCAATTTTACTTCATTTCTTGACTTTTACTAAAGTTTGTCAATTTCACTTGATTTGAGATCTAAGAAATTGTACTTATTCATTTGCTTCGAAAATGGTCCCAATGGAAAGAGTAAAGTGTTTTCATGATTTTCACCATTGAAAAACAAATTATGCAAGTGTTCATTTGGAGCTATTTGCAATTTCTACTTATTAAAGAAATTGCTTTTCAACTATTGCAAGGTGGATTGTGTGAGGGATTGTGTAATGAGTCTCATATAACTTTTTCATGTGGAATCAAACTTTTTGGAAGTGCGTTTTAGTGTCCTAACACTCTTTGTAGTTGTTCATGTCACTCCCAATTCCAAAAAACTTTTAATATAGGCAAATTTTTGAAACAATGTGGAAAAGGCAGCATAATAAAAACAAGAAATATATATTATTATACCCTCACAATTCCTATACAATTGTACACTCAAAATTGATATACAGACTAATAAGAAAGCTCTTTAAACATCTATATGGTTAGATTTTGAAAAAAAAAAACAATTTGCTTCATTGTGGATAACTACAAACCGATGCTCTTTTTTTTATAATCAGACTACACACTTGGAAAGGTTTAGACATTTAGGGGTTAATAGAATATCTTACAAAAGATCAGCTTTAATCAAAATTAAGTAATTATTGTCAAAATAYGCCAAGGGTTGATATGAAGCTCTCATTGCACTTCACATTGTAATTCAATTTCCACACTTCCTTACTGAAACTGACCCTCGTCCCAGGTAGTCCTCTCATTAAAATAAACGGTTTTGTATAAGCTTCGGCCTTAGTGTTTTCTTCGAGCAAAATTTGCTCTAGGGAATATTTGGCAAAATACTCTTGCTTTTTAGTAGATAAAATCACTGATTTGCTACCAAATCATGAGACAATATCGCTCTATTTTGAATGAATGTCTATTGTTTTGGATGAATAAATGAAATTTCATCCACAAATTGAAAGTTTCTTCCATTTCCATGGATATAAATAGATTCACCTTTCTAGTGATTATTGCTTTCTGCACTTCCTAAAATGAATGAAAATAAACAAACTCTGTTGGCCTGCCAGTCTGCTCCCATTGAATGTTGCATGTGCTGAAATCTGGAGATATGGTAGAGGGAACCATTACTAACTGGTGCCCCATCACCAATCAATAGGGTGTTGTATTTCCAACCAAGTATGGAACAAATTTCCATTTTTTCCTTGGAATGCGTGTTTTTGATTTTTTCAAGGTTTGGACCAATAAGTTCATGACACATAAGTGAGCAAGAAAGTAAGAAGCAATGAGCAAAGAAGAAGTTCTCGAATGATCGGAATTGGATGACTCTAGATGTTGATCATGGGTCAGGCCCAACTTTGGCCTTTCAAAATTTGTAGTAATTTAATTGTAAGAGATAAAATTACCAAATTTTTTGCAATCTCCATCATTTCAGTCAATGCACTCCATAATTGCTTATTTGATTGGGTAGGGTCCCTTTACCATATTTAGGAAGTGCAGAAAGCACCCATAAGAGTGACTGACTGGCTTTGTCTGATTTGGATTTGGCAGTTACTGCCACTTTTCAGTACATTCACTTTTCAGTACATTGTCATTAATGGATTTCATTTGGGAATTTCCTTTGGCCACCATGGATTTGATGAGCCATAGGTTGAAGCATGAATAAGTTAAATGATAAGTTAAATAATAAGTTACTAATAAGTCAGTTAAATAATAAGTTGTATAGTAGTAATCGGAATTCTAGACTGGGTCCTTCGTACAGTACTCTGCAGTCTGTAAGGTACTATAGGCATGGGCTTCAGAAGTAGGCTCAACTTATTCTTTGTATTTAACGTAGTTTTGGCATCTTTTTTATTTGGCAGCCCAAAGAGCGAACGGCCGGGCTTTTTCCAGAATTTACGAATTTCCTTATTTCCTTATTAACCCTTAAATGCCGCCACGGACGTTTATTGTCCTTTCGATGACAAAAAACTCATGTGGTGAATGGACACTCACTAATTTTCATCCGTTCTTTTTCTGAAAGTGACCACACATATGTCAATCATCATGGAAAGTCAAATTTAGTGTTTTTAATTGCTTCTATATTTTTAGGGAGCCTTAATTCTATGAAGATAGTAAAGATTTTCACATGAAACTGTTGAGTGCCACGATGTCTTTCTTGCGATTTTTGAATAGATAGCATCAAGTATTGATTTGAACAATTTATCCAAAGCTAAACATGTGTGTGAAGAGTGTTTTTCCCCGCTGTCAAGCACTACATATTGCACCCCGCCTTCACCCGCGGTGATAGGTCCGTCGTTTAAGGAACCACCGCCGTGGATAAAGTCCCCCGAGAGCTTTATCAAATCAATGCGCGCGACATGATGAGCTTATCCTCCKTCTCGGACCCTGGGACACCCTCCGGGCTGCAACCGAGTCTCACAGGGTCTCGACGAGGCGGGTATTGTCTCCCTTAGGGAAAGGGAATGCACCACAGCGGCCATGCGCTTCCTCCCCGACGCCGCGACAGGCGCGTTTGTCGCATTGGATYTGGGTTGTTTGGTTGTGGAAGGGCGGAATCGCGGATTGGCGTGTGTTCGTGTGCCGTGTTCAAGCGGATGACAAGGGTATTGATGGAGCGGCCACGATCGGGAAGGCGTTGCCGAGGATTGGGCAGAATGTCGGCCACTGGCGGTGCGTAGTTTAGTTTAGTTCCCGGCGTGGTTTTGATGCGATGGTGAAGGGATTGATTGATAGCGCAATTTCACCTGCAGGACGCTCGACTTGGGTGAAGGAAGGTCAGCGCAGGCGTTCTGTGGCGCATTGTTTACTCGAGCGTCCGAGTGATGACGGCTGCGGGRAGCGGCGTGGGCCTCTGCTTCGTACGGTAAGTCGTTTTTCTTTGTCTTAGAGTTCGTGTGGKGTGGTGAGGTGAGGCGAGTTTGGTATGTGGTGTTTTTGGAATACATTGAGGTGCGTGTGGCTTGTGGAAGAGGACGGTTGCATGGATCCGGAATTTACAGTTCTTTTTTTGATCTTGATGATCAAAAACTAAGGCCGGGAGCCGTSTGTAGAGTGCACTTTGGCTTTTTCCTCGACTTTTCCGGTTCGTTCACTGTCTCATTTTTTCTTATTTGGTCTAAATTTTTTTTAAACTGATTTTACACGGCTTTTTGCTATTTTGTGAGAGTGTGCACAATCGTGTTTCAACGTCGTCTCGCGAGCTGAGAAGTGTAATTAATCACGTTATTGATGCTATGTAAAGGAGATCTGATTGTTAGGTGTGGTGGCCAGCGAGTGTGCGAGAGTCAATTCTCTTTGTATCAATGCTCGTGATAATGGTGCGGTGACGACGACTTCGTCATTTTGTTTCTATCCTCTTTGCTCCGTTTTYTTGGATTTATTTTTAGTTCTGTTTTGATTTACACCCATTTTTCGTTTTTTTACTATAATGTGCCCACGAATATGTTCTAGCGTCGTCTCGCAAGCTGAAAATCTTAATTACTCGCGTTGTTGATGTTACGTAGAAGAGCTTTGGTCGTCGCATGATCTGTCAGGTGTCGRAATACGCCGTTTTCTTYGACTTCGACRAGCTTAGTTGTTTTCTGTTCTTATCGTTTATTCTTACTTTCTTGATACGATTTTATGAGTTTTTTTCGTTATCTTGCGAGAATTTGCGCATCTGTTTCAGCGTCGTCTGGTGAGCTGATAATTTTTAATTACTCACATTATCGATGTTATTTAGAGGACTTTGATTGGCAGGTGTGGTGGTCAGCAAGAGTGGTAGATCCTTACTTCTCGATGCCTTTATTTATGTTATAAAGTATGACGAACAGCAAACTAGTTTCTGCTCTGGTAGGTCCTTTTTGGGGACGCTCTCGGTATCGCACATCTTAGGCTTCCGATGATTAAATTRTTTTCTTTGTATTGTGGTACAGGTTTGGGGTAGGTCTTCATTCTGAGAGAAACAGATGACAGATTGCAACATCGATGTTTCAAAGATTTCGTGTGCATGGCCCACCTTTCGATAGAATGGAGATGATGGTGGTATCAAGGGTACTTTCGAAAAGAGTGTTCATAAATTCTCCTCTGTCAATTCTACCCACTCTAATGAAGTCGGTCGGCTTCCCTTGTCGAAACAATTTATGAAGGGATGCTAATGCATGCATACGGTCGTTGAGAAGGGCTCGATTCTGTGTGCCACCTTCGGCGACCTCTGGTTTTTTGCGCGCTCACAGCGTGTTCTTCAATTCACTTTTTTGGACACAGATTGGCAATCTGATGGCAACTCCTTCGGAACCTCCCCCACAGCCAGTTTTCAAGGAGCCGCTGCCTGTAAATTCGAACTCCCTACCATTTTTCAGCCGAATCGTCGAGGACATTATTGTCAACATTTTTGGGCGGCTCGAAGAGGATCCAAGAGATCTCGCACGCCTTGCATGTGCCTGTCGAAGATTCCGTAACGTGATCAAAACCTCGTGCTACAAGCGCCAGTGCTTGCGTGTAGTACCTTGCATAGTTTCCGAATTGATGCAATCAAGCGGTCGGCAGGATGTATTGGTTGAGCCCCCAGGTGGATGGGAAGCTCTTCAGAAGGTTCTTGTGTGCTGTCCGGGTCTTTCTCACGCAGGGGTTTTACTGAATTGCTGGGACTACGGATTGGAGAGAGAAATCGGCCGGTCAGACGACTTTGAAATAGTGCGCAGGGATAATTTACCGAAGTTCGAAATAAAAGCAGAGAATGTTCATGATACAGGGACTGTGAACACGTTGCACTTGAAAATCAAGCAGGAACCCTTGGAGACCCAGTCTGAGAATTCGCCAGCAATGAAACCTGAAGTTTTCTCTAGACCTTCTCCTAAGCAGGAACCTTTGGAGACCCAGCCTGAGAATTCGCCAGCAATAAAACCTGAAGTTTTCTCTAGACCTTCTCCTAAGCAGGAACCTTTGGAGACCCAGTCTAAGAATTCACCTGCAATAGAACCTGAAGTTTCTTCTCGAACTTATCCTAAGCAGGAACCTTTGGAGACCCAGTCTGAGAATTCGTTGGTAATGAAACCTGACCTTCCTTTTCGAATTTATCCTAAGCAGGAGAACAAGACAAACGATCATTATCAATGTGGTACGAGTGTYAAAAGGCATTTCGATTCTGCTTGCACTAGCCAGCTGTTTGAAAAGGCTGATGCTAGAATATCTTCATCTGTAAAGAAGGAGCTGCTGATGGGGGGCGACGGTCCCATAAAGCAAATGAAGACAGGTGACGTACACTATCATGGCAAGGTGATGAAGGAGCCTCGGTATCATGGGAGTTAYCGACGGTTAGAAAGGAAGGAAGAGTGTGGAGCTGTTTCTCAGTCTTCACGAAATCGCTCTTTAGAAAGACGCGGATCTAAAGAACGAAGTGGGACTTCGGGTGGCGGAAGGAGAAGTKTCCAGACAGAGCGTCGGATCAATCACGAGGAAGTACCTCATCTTGCTAAGGGCGTCTGGACTCTAACGAGGGAACAGGGGAACAAGCTTCTCGCTAGCAGGTCTTTCATCTGGACTGTGCCATCAAAATCCTCATTACTTATGTACTGTTGTAGCTAAGTTGGTTATCAATTTTCCTGAGCACTTTGTTTTGCTGCGATGTTCATAATTTTTCTGGGCAACTGTTACACTAAGTATGACTTTGTATCTTTTAATGACTTCATGGTGTGTTACTTTCAGRTTCCGGTCGGACAGCCTATTCATTTGTGACTGGCCTGGCTGTATGCACCAAGGGGAGAGGCGCATGTACAAGCTTTTTCGGGGCATTTTTAAGAACTTTCAACACTCTCACGTCTTTCGGAACTTGAAAGACTTGAGGGCCAAGAGGACAGAAATACGMTGTGCGTTTTGCTCCGAACAAACCTACGATATGGTGACTAGTTTTTGCCTCCGTCGATCCTTCGAATACCACGACGATGGAGAGCCCGTYATTCGCGCTTACGTGTGTGAAAGCGGTCACGTCTCTGGCGCCTGGACAGACCGGCCTTTATATAATCTTTGAAGGCCAGAATGGACCTCTCTCATAATGTTGTACGACTCACGGCAGTTTGAGTTCTGGGTTACCGGTGAAGACAGGTGAACAAAAKCCCTCATAAAGTTCCGAAAAGAGTTGTTAAAGTAGGGCAGGCTCGTCCTTCACTGATAGCAGGCGATTGGCTCGACTTGAGGGTTCTTGATTTTGGACAGAAGACGCCCAGGGTTTCGAGAAATCATGTTCTAGATAACCGGTCGTGGTTATCAGACATGATCGTCTCTTCTACACTAAAGTAGGACCGTCAGATCTTGGAGATCTGCGACTCTGGGAGTGTGGTAGAGGATGTTGGGGTATAATTCTGGACCCTCTTTTTTTTTCCCAATCGCAATGCGCCTCGAGACAATGAAAGTGACAGGAGGAGGTTATGGATAGAGAGTATAGAGGAGTTGTTTTTTGGTTWGTGTTTTCTTGGCTTTGATYAATTTTTCTAGGATTCTTACCTGCAAGTCAAGATTCCAGGAAAGAGCTAGAGCTTGGGGATTGTCTTTGAATTTCAATCAGTGTCAGAAGGTAGCGGAGATTGTAGTCTCACAGATATACAGTTTTGAACAGCGGCTAAAGTGGCATATGGCTTGTTCTGCTYAGGAATGCACCCAGATTATGGGCAGAATACACTCAAGGTCTCACAGTGCGCATTCACCCTTCCTGACGTGATCAATGTTGTCCCGGAGTCTTCATCATTCATTAAATAGTGGCGTTCACTTGGCTTGAATTGTTTTCTGGCCCTGTTACAGGAAGTTAARCGTTTGCAGTTTTCATTCAAGTCACGAGCAGATTGCTTTAAAGGACTGCGTGTACTAGATGGATTACGAGAGCTTAGCCAAACCTCAAATTGAGCATCTATGGTTGTGGAATGTTGCTAGTAGATGGTTTATGTTCTTCGAGCTTGGAATGGGGTTTGCAGGAAAATTGATTGGTTTAGTAGCTTCGAGTTATCATCATAAAGGAAATCTTTAATGATTCATGGCGAGGTCTCCTCATGACACAAGCAAGCCTCAATATGCTCACTTCGACCGCATGGAGAGATTCCCATGAATCATTAAGAAGATTCTTTACTTSATATCAGAATTTCTGAGAAATCTGATTTAGTGAAAATTCTGATCTTAGTAAAAAAAAAGGTTTTGGAATACTTACCTGGATTATTGGGTTAAATTATTTGATTGTCCGACACCTTTCGTTGTAGAGGATGAAGGAGCATATTCAACAGGTATCCCCATGGAAGCAGCCTGGCCACAGTATCGCAGGGTGTTTTTGAAACTGAGCCACCATGTTTGATGGCTTGGTTTGCACTGCACCGAGGGCCTGTTTGAACATCTCCAATTCACAGTAACGCAAAGGTGAATTCGTTTAGGGGCGGAGGTGCTTTCATTGTAGAGGCGCAACCTTGATGATGCTCCTGTGTTTCATCGGGTCCTGTCAACACCTCAATGCATGGCTGCAGCATTGCCAAGGTTTACTTGCACTGGTATTTGGAGTTTTTTGCTCGCACTCTTGCACGTGCAAGAGTTTCTCTGGCAGCTTCGTAATGCAAATTTTGTATTTGAGGACAAACAGAGGCAGAGGCTCTGCGATTCGTCTCGTCACGAGAATTATTTGGCATTGACTGAGATAGCTTACGGCTAACAGTGTCACAAGTTGTGGATGGTGGCGACAGCTGGTATTTTACTCGAGGATGATTGGCTTTTTCTCGTTTTCCCTGCTTCATCTGTCCACACATGTGAAATTAGTCAGCAATTAGATTAAGTGCTGYCGTCCATTGGAACTGCTGCCGGAATCAGAATACTTGATGCTGTTTGAAAAGCAACAAACGAGTGTCTSCTCTACCTGGCGGCCAAAAGAACTGGATATGTTTCTGCAATTGGCATCTCCTTGAAAGCATGAATGAGCCATGTCCGGGGTTGGGCATTTTGGTGAACCTGTTGTACAAGAAAAGTCATCATAGTCATTACCAAGAATCTTAAAGATCTACAAATTGAATGGATCACGAGAATGCTGTGACAATAATTGTATATTTAGTCATCCTAATAGCAGATATCAAAGTAAAATTGCAAACAATACGAAACCCTGCAAGGTATCATTTCTCTAAGTTATTGCGACGGAGTCTTCAGTCTTTGCTTCTCCAACAAAGGCTAGTTAGCAAAGAAATCACTAGAGCTCGTTGGGGCTAATAACCAACATTTTACGTAACCGACTTTCTAATAACCACATGCTTACTTAATCCTATCAAGGACAAGAAAAACTTTGGATAATCGAAGAAGAACAAGCAGAGTGTCTCTGGCTCAAGAAAGTCACATATTTTGTTACAGGTCCTCAGAAGCGTACTTGATTGGGATGCAGGAACTTCAAGGCGATCAGGAGTGCATCTTGAAATATATTCACATTCACCTTGTGGTTTGCAAAGAGAGGATAATCCTGACAGTTTCGACAGAGGGGCCGGATCCTTCTGTCTCCAATAAGTGACGTTCCAGTTACCCTTCCACTCAGCTGCTCTACACATGCTCCAAACAATGTTTATGGTGTCTCGTTCATCCTTCATAATTATCAATCTTTTAATGCCGATTCAACTCAATATGACAATACAGTAGGCTATTACCAGTTTATTTAATAAAGGGCCCTATCATATTGAAGAAGCATTGAGAATTTGCAGATCAGTGCATGAGGAAATGAAAGCGCTCACAGTGCTCAGCACATTCTTTTGTCGTAACGAAACACAACAGTGAGTACTGGGAGCCAATCAGTTCATGCTATTGCTATGTGAAAGAGACCGATACCCTTCCACTACCGGCATTCCTATCAGCTGCTTTATGAATAGAAAGCATGTGATTTGCAACGTAGAATCAGTCTCAGCACTTGCGAGGTAGCGTGTCTATAACCTTTAATGGAAGACCGAGATGATGAGAGTTACGCTGTGCCCAGCTAGGTTGCAGGTGCTCAGCTATTGGTAAGTGAGCTTGCAAATAGTTTGTGACCATAAAATTTCAGACCGTCTGAATTGGATAGAAAAAYAATGAGAGGAGACATGATTAATACTCACCAGAAGCTGCTGCCAGGGTGGAATCCAGCAATCCCAAATACTCATATTGTTCAGGAAGAGACATCTTTGACCAATGCTGTGTCTCTGTAAGTGCCTTGAGGGACCTCTTCGTCTGCTCAAGAGGGTCAACTGGCTGAGAATGCACACTTCTAATGCCTCCTTCCCTTCTCTCTTCGGCACATCGTTCGAAGACGCCAAGGTTTTCGTCAATTAAGTGACGGATCTCTTCCGGAGGCATTGTACGAGTTTGCTTTAAAGGGCCGCCCACCCAAGATCCCCTTGTGCTTGAAGCAGGAATAGTGTCAACCGATGTGCTAGTACCCTTGTCTCTGCACTTCTCAGGTTTATTTTCTGGAAAGTGCTGAGTCTTTTCCTTAGAGATAGTAGTTTGATTCAAAGGCCTTCCCGTGCAAGCTCCCCTAGAGGTAGAATCAGAGTAAATGTCAAGAGATGTGCTGGTACCTTTGTCCTGGCATAATACAGAGCCAAATTTCGTTTTCCGAAATCCTTCAATGATCTTCGGAGATCTTTCAGAGCGGCAATMTTCATCAAAAGTTTTGCCACCCTCAGTTTGTGTACAGGTGTCATGATACCTATTATCAGTTTCTTCTCCTAAACCCAGCTTCCTCCAGCAGTCTGCATCACCCTGCCCCATTCTCTCCTTGGCGAAAGAAAATTCCCCGCATAGACGTCGTTTGTAAGATTTGCGACCGTTTTCTTGAATTATTCCGTATATATAGCCCACAAAGTGATTCCCATCATTATCTTCCTCCTCTATCGRACACAGATCTTTTGCGAGATTTGCATCAMTCACATTAATCTCTTTCTGAATTCTTCTCTGTGACTCACTGTCTTCGCGATGTCTCAAAAGGTCAATCCGTGCTCTCGCACACTCAGGATCATAATGGAAGTGAGCATTCTCTTGCATGAAATGAACATCTCTGTGTACCTCACCGCCTCCTCTGAATAGACCAAATGGMTGGTCCGAAGTAGACACTCCTGCYGATATAAACGTCGAGTTTGACAGGGGACCAAATTCCTGAYCTGATGGTAAAGGGAGAGTTTGAACAGGCTCACAGAAGCTTGTATCGCCCAGTTTKCCAGTTGWTTTATTAACATCTGCGGTTCCATCAGGGCCTGATGCGGTACTGGTAGTTGATGGCGGAGTCTGTGTACACGAACTTTCCATGACATGGGGGCCATCTGAGGTGGTATGATTTGTAGATGGCGAAGACTGCGTACACGAACTTTCAATTATATAAGGGCCAGACGCGGCATCGAATGTTGAAGACGGAGTCTGAGCACATGAACTTTCAATTACAACGTGGTCAGACGCGGTATTGGTTGCTGATGGCTCAGTCTGTGTACATGAACTTTCAGTGGTCGTCAAGTTTTTATCCACGACGCCCTCAGCTGCCACGATGCCATCACACGAGGAATTTAGATCGGATGTCGAAAGTGAAGGGAGATTTAACTTCTCTGCATTCTTGTTTCCAGAGGACTTGTCGTCCTCCCTACCATCCACTGTGCAGACATCATTGGTTGCATTGGGACCAGATGCAACCAGAGTTCCACTCTCCCCGAAACTGTCACTTATCAAATTGACGTCAACTGTGGGGTCCAGATGGCATGCTCGAGGTGACAATGGAGATTGAACATCCTGAACCAGAATTCCAAAGCTCATCAGATTGTCAGGCGGTTTGCTTCTACCACTGCTTCCAACAATGGAGTGTCGGCAACGAGTCTCGCATTGAGTGGTATGATCGTCTTCAGATATCTCCTCGTCGTCGGGAAAACAGACTTGAATGTCGTTGTCAGTGTAATGAGGTCTTTTCCCAGAGTTGCTATACGCGACGTAAAGAACTGTAGCAGAGAAGGCTACCGTACATAAGAAAGTAAGATTCTTCGCCAAGGTCGAAGGGTCTACGTTGAATCCTGCACTTAATATCCATTTCACATCTGTATCACAAGGGATCCCCATTCACCGCGATACTAGAAACTGCTTAAATTTTCTCATCGGGTACCTCAACTCAGGGAAGAATATTCCGAAGACTGATTTTTCAAAAGTGCCGTGAAAAACACCTGCACAATTGGTGAGTTTCTTTYGTATTTGTGAGGAATGAAATCGAAATAGAAACATGAATTGCTTTGTTGAAACTCCTCCGCACAAAACACTCCAATGACTGAAAGATTTAAGATCATGGATACGCGGAGATCTGTCAGCCACAAAACGCAAAGAATATACGTGAGCTTCTAAGAACCGACCTCCTTGGCATAATGCTCTCTTATCTTGCGTCTCACATCCTGCTCCAATTTCTTTAGTAAAAATCAGCATCTCTCTCTCAGAGACTGCAACGCTATCTTCCAGCTCAGTTCTTTAAAAATAAGATACTCCACAGATCACACGAGAGAGTATTCACGGAGCTGTTAAGTTCCTTTCCAATCCACCTTATGTCGACAGTGAGTTCCTTCTTCCGGCAGCATAATTCGTTCTTGCACCTTCAATCTCTATACCATGGTTACAGCATCTGTAACAAATATTGAACACCCTGGGGATTAACTAGGACGTAGTATTCTTCAGCTATGTACCAAAGCTATCCGGATTTGCTTGATCACACCTGCCATAATCAATATCCCAAATATCACTAAAACGGATTCCAAGGTCCAGAGAGTTTTTTCAAATTCAGGCTACAGATGCGGAGAACCGACAGACTCTATCTTGTGCTCAAAACAGAGAAGAAATTCTTTCTTAATTCTTTGAAAGTGACTAAATATAATCCAGTGCACAAGAAACGGCAGTAACGAGAAAATAGGTTACGATGTATGTTGAGCGAGAMAATATSCAATGCCGCGAAATTACACCTCCTACGCGAAAGATTGACGATGGGAGAAGGAGAAAGGCGGACTAAACTTTTCCACTTAAAGAACAAAAAGCATTTGAGMGGAATTTTCACGAATCACTACCCTTTTACTCGATACATGTAAATTACTCTTAGTTACTGGAGAACGAAAAATCCCCGTTCTCACAATTTTTCGATGGTGATTTAAATGATCTCATGCTGAGTTTTTCAAAACTGAGCATTGTAGTACAGATCGACGACAATTTCAGCAAGGTCGGTCGTTTCCATCGTCCTGAATCCCGAACGCGTCCCGTACATTCCTGCTTGCGAGGGAGAGACATTTCAACAACATGCCGAGACTGTAGAAACAACGTCACGGGATGCAGAAGACATGAGATTGTAAGCAGAATTGACACCTGTATGCATAAGGAATCTATGTGTTGCAACAAATTGTAGAAAATTGAGAACTCGATATCGCACAATATTGAGTGCAGGCGCAAGTAAAATTTTCATTTAAGCGAGGACAACTCTGTTCTAGAGGAGCGATAAAGTTTATATGAATGGAGGTGATTCTCTATAATACGACTTGMCAAAGCTTAATTTGTTGTGGAACGGACTCTAATTAGTTGATTCCTCAACAACCAACTAATTATTACCGATAATTGTTACCGTTTTGCGATATATAGCATCTGGAAAAGACAGTCACGATATTACCTTCGAATTTCATACGTCTCTTTAGGTTCCAGTATCGCGACCAGCGTCTCTTCCGAAAGGTCCTTCCACGCCAAACAATCCGCCTAAGCAACGCCAGAGAACATCGTTAATAGTCACAATATCACTATTATTGTGCAGCTTCCGCACGACTACAATCAACACTTCTTCTTTCTACCTCTTAATTTGCTACAATTGCATGAAGTTTTCAACGAGAAGCTCCTTCTACGGAAAAATGAAAAACCCGACACTCAAGTGAAACATTTGCTCAAGAATTTGGAGAAACATCTAATGCTCACCATGGTGACCTAATTTGAACCAGCAACAACAAGATGCGACGTTATASTGTCAAAATTTCTTTAAAATTCTTGTCTTCAATCACGTCCAGTAGCCGATCCGATCGAAATCGCGCTCGGGAAGCGCAATGGCTGCATCGCGAGATTGATGACGGAGGTCTCCATATGTGGTTTCTTCAGCCTCTGTTTAGGGTGATGGAGAGTTGGAGKCCCTTCGTGAGTACAGTAAGTTACTACTTACTACTTAGCTCTGCAATTGTGGCTTTCATTTCGAGGCCAGTTGATTGTGCGAAAGGTTGTAGGGCACACATTTTGGAGCATGGGATGCGCCCTGAACGGAATTAAAAGGGATCGGACAACGTTTCACTATTAATGCGGAAATGATGTTCGATCGCGGTTGTTGCTGCCACATTAAAGAGTTCCTGCGAGGCGATTACTAGAGTTCAATTTGAGACGATGAGGGCCGGGCGATGGAAAATGGACAATTAGTTTATTGTGCGAGACAATTCATGGGCGGATAGGATAAAGAGCTTGAGAACAATGAGTTGTGACGAGAAAGGGGCTTCAATAGGTGCAAGAGGCGATGCAGGGAGCTGCATCTGAAGTAGTAAACGAAGCTGAGGAGCGACAGGACTTCTTCTTCCTAAGGTGTTTATCGCTCGTTTAAGCAGATTTTGCATGGCAAACTTGACTTCTTCTTCCGGTGGTGTTTATCGCTCGTTTAAGCAGATTTTACATGACAGTGAGTTTCTCGTTGACTTCGAATATCTGTACTCTCAGTGATCGTGTTTAAAGCTTTCTTGAATATTGCGTGTTCGGTGCACATGACCATTATAAACTTCTTCATCAATTGATCGTATTGAAATATCCTTAGTATAAAATACATTGTCGTTATCGAGATTCTAAAGTGTCGAATCCTCCGTGCCTATCACTTCAAATCTTATTCCTCTTAGGGTTTTTAAAAGTTCTGTGAGAAGTCTGTGGAAGCCGTCATCTACAGGTGAGCTTTGTGGATTGACTCTGAGTAGTTAGGAAAAAACACTTAATTCTCGGAATCCTATCTAGTTCCTTATGACAGTTTGATTCCACTGAAAGCCTAGGGCGGAGTTCTGGAGTGGAAATGTCATTGAGTTCATGTGCGGGCGTCCAGAATTTCTGAAGGAGATGCTTCACTCTGTTAAGACTACTAAACAGTCTACTGAATGGAAGCTGCGAATCTCTTCTAACATTTTGAATCCTAGTTTATCATGCGCATTTCCACCATGAAGTTATAAACGGAATGAGAATTTGCTTCAAACAGAAGATTTTTTTTAGTATTGATATTATTTCAGGTTGCTGACATTGACAAAACCAAGTCATAGCTGCAGGTGATGGTGATGGACGAATTTACCGTAAAGGTGATGTCTTCTTCTTGCAAAATGACAGAGATCAGTGACGAGGGCATCTCCTATAAGTTTGTACCTGAAAAATATTCTGTATTCTTGCTTAGTAGATCCCATTTACTCTTCTTCATCAGAAACGTCTCGATTAATCATCAATATTGTGCAATTAGAAAATCTATGAGTGATTTTTCGACTTGCTTTTGCTCATGCTTGCAGAGATCATCAGGCCTCAGCTTATTTGTCTGTCTGCATATTCTGAGTGGTTTTGCCATTGAATATAAATATCGATCTGAAATATGGATCACGGAAGCCTTATGATCTCTTTCATTGTTGTGCTCTCATGCAGTGGTATAAAACCTAAGGGAAAAAAGGCAACCATTACCAGCTCTTGACGTAGTTTATTTTATTCGTCCGTCTCAAGACAAGTGTGTCCACAGCCCTGTAATATATTACAATATCAACTGTTACATTGAACTTTCTTTAGTCAGCGGTTTCAGTTTAATGCTATTTGTGTCAGAAGGTAAACCACGATTCTGTCCATGTGAAAAGTCACACGGCTATGGTTGAACTGCACCGTGCTACTCAATCTGGGTCGAAATTTCTTTCGAAATGTCTCTTGTGGTCTGGTGGAGTATGCTGTTTTCCCGATTCTTGACAAGTACAACTCTCTTGCTGTACTGTGGAGGCACTTATTGGGGATATGTCTGGAAAGTCGCCGCGATACAGAAAGTGAGTTCTTCGCGGAACGTGTTCATTTATTATCAGTAGAAATGTTGCTGGGCAGTTTACAACCTACACTTCTTGGAAAATCTGTTCCTGCTGATATTCCTTCAAATGTCAAATTCTATCAGAGATTTTCGAAACACTGATACTTTTGACTCTTCCGGTACTATATGCAGGGCATACGTATTCTTCAGCTCTCCAGTCTCTCGTAATTTGCTCAAGTCTATTAAGGACGAAGAATCTGTTATGGCTAGAGTGGTACTTCTTCGAGAGGTACGAATCCGCTTAAATCATCGCCGGGAGATCGTATATCGTTATATCATGTATTTCATTCATCGTACCATCATGCGATTTATGTGGTGTGGTCAGTTTGCGTGGGTTTGCTGTTCTCATGGTGAAATTGTCCTCCACTGTGCAGATGAACTTGGAGYTCTCGACGATCGACACGCAGGTACTCATTTCGAGACAGGCCGGCCGAGAAATCTTTGTGTAAACAAAGTAATGAAGCTATTTGATTCTGTGTTGACTGTAATTTGTGCATTTGATTTTCAGTTTTGAGACGTTTTGAAGCTCACAGAATGTAATTGAAACATATTTGACTGACAATTTTAGTTCCACGGTCTAAGGAATTAAGATTTACACATATGAAGTAAATGTTACCTTGCCAACTGTGAAATTGGTTTACTATGATGACAGGACGGACGGTAGAGTTTGTGGCTGACCCGTTTTGACGGTTGTGTAGGGATTCTCAACTGACCATGAAAAAGCGCTGGAACATTTCTATGGGGGCCCATGCTGAGACATCTCGCGATTTCGAGCGTTGCATTGAAAGTATGGCTGTACGAAGGTGCACATTTACCACCCTTGTTTAGGATGATTATCATACTTTTACAGTGATTAGGATTCAGTGAACCCTAATTAAAAATCAAGATTTTAAGGCATGGAGTGTAGGCTGTCATTCTACGTTTTTACCGTGGAATTTAGTGGGCCTACGGTAATGAGTCCTTGACTGTCTGGAGGCTACCCGGGGATTCAACGATGTACACCTCCCTTAGCGCATGGCTTTTTAATATCGTGACGTTCTCAAGCGCCTATCCTTGGCCAAATCTTCGTTTTTCTGAAGGTGTAGAGAGTCAACACTCTACTGTCAGTGCATTGCACGCGTTCTCCTGTTTGACAAGAATGGAACTAGGTGCCAGAATTTTCAAGCTCTGGCGGACCAGCGATGCAAACCAATGTAGTGACCCCAACCAGGTCCGTCGGCAGGTCCATTCCACGAGATTACCGGTACCTCAGTTGTCATGAATGTTACTGACCGGACTCTCATCCAATTCAAATACTGCCACTTGATGACATCGTGCGGACGAGCTCAAAACAGACATGTGTCACGTATATGAAGCACAAAACGAAAACATATGGTCAACCTTAAAAATGGTATCGCCACGACGACGAAAGAAATTCTGCAGATTTCGAAACTTATTAAGCTTAATAAGAGCAGTACCTCCATCAATTGGTTCCCCCAGTCTCCCACAATTGGCACCCCAACAGGTAGACATGTTGCACTAGTTAGGGATAAGACCTTCACAATTGCTCCGTGATTACAGGTTCGGTAGCAAATTGAGCACAAATGAAAGCAATTTTTCTTACCTCAAAGAATTAGGCACAGCCGCATGATTTAAGCACAACGTCAAAGTACACGCCCCCTCGGAGAATTTGCACACCTGCTCCGACACCCTTGCTTATTCGTGTGTTCAACCACGGAACCCAAATTATTAAAAAATTGAACAATTAAGACATTGCACTCACTACAACGATTTCGGGTCGGAACCAAATTAGATCTGGATCTGCAGAGGACCTCCTCAACCCCATAAAGCCCGAGTCCTCTTTTAGATTTTTCCTTATATCTATATACTCCATTTGGTCAAGTTCATCATACAGATAGTGTGGTTTTCAAAAAGCCAAGCATTGGTTTGGAGGAATGAGAAGTTGTATGGTCAGAAAAGCCCTTGGAACCTCTTTGTTCATTTCGGATGTCGGAGCTCTAAGAGGTTGAACTTGCTGTGCACTAAATTGCATCCATCAACGGGTTTTGAAACACACTAGGCGTCTGTGAATTCAAAGAAATCTAAGCCCATTGAGGTAACAATTACAACCTGCAACAACCTGTAGTTACGTGAGAATTGGTCTCGTTCTTGTAACCAAGTGGCCGATAGCGCAATCTCTCAAGATACGATAATGGTTTGAAACTGATCGATGCCATTGCCAGTTCAGATCAATCAGACTTATCCTTCGTAATGAGCCTACAATAGCTCCTTAAATGCTGGAAAGCTCCAGTTGTAGACAAAGAAAATTGCGATACTTTCGGCTAACTTAGTAGTTCTAACTCTATACAGACTAACTCTACACAAGAGGACGTCTAAACCTGCAGGAAAGAGTATTCCGTTACTACTCCGCTAAAAATCAGATCCACTAATTGGCAAAACCTAAATTGAGCAGTAAGCCGATCTTCAGAAAATCTTTTTCGTCGGATCTGAAATGTAATAATGAAATCCTAATATAGCATCGACAGCACAAGACTATGGCAAGGACCCACATGTCGATCTTGAAAAGGTCTAAAATACGTTCAAATTGATGATGATTCAAATGTTTCTTAATAGATTGGAACACCGAATTTATATGATTACCGTCGCAAGGATAAAGAAGGGAGATCCTCACATTGATCGACTTGAATCACTGCCTTTCCTCGGAAGATTCGTGATCTTCTGTACCTCGATCTCCTGAGGGTGAAGTAGCTGCAGTGCCAACCTCAGTACCTGGTTCAGCCGTAGCAGATTCTTCAAGATCTGCTTTAGTCTCTTGTTCTGATACAGGTTCGTTCAATAAGTCCGGTGTCAAGGAAGGGGCAATGATTTGCACATGTTGCCAAGTTAGCTCCCACGGGCTGTCTCCGCCTGGAGTGCTTGTCTGCACCAAGAACTTGCGAGAATACTTAACCTGCAACGCATATTTTTGAAACGAACATCAGTCGAAGTAGCAATCAACCATGAATATGGTGCGAGGGGACGAAATTGCAAGAACACAAAGATTCGAAAATACGAGGGCCCACATAAATCGTTGTCAGATAAGGTGAGAGCAACAGCCTCAAACCAAGCTGAAAGATCGAAATTCAACCATGTATGAGGAATACGATAAGTAGATTCATCAACCAGCACTTCAACCCTTGTTTCAGTTAATACTATGCAGTATGACAGCTCTCGGAGCACAAACCTTACCTAAGAACACAGGAAGAAATGTTCTTTCAAAGCCCTCTTAAATGACGTAAGATTTTTGAAAACTGAAGAACAACGCAGTATGCCTCACCTGCAACATTTCCTGAAGGAGCTCAGGTACGAGTTCCTCGAGTTTATTCAGTATTCCTGCCGCGGAGTTTTGCCTTCATATACATCTCCATGCGATTCAGAACCTGAGACCAATTAAGTGGTTCGGAATGTAGGCAGCTGTGCAAGCTGATCAAGAAATTGTAGATAAAACTTGGAGAGGAATTTTAGAGCATGCATTAGTGTAATCTCCATGCCTCTGTATTCCTTTTGCGGGTATCTCACAGCAATATCCAAGAGCTCATCCAGTAACGTCAGCACCACCTGATGACAAATTCAGAGAACAAGATGTGAAGATTAGAGCGAGGACAAACTCTGCTTCAGATGTAAGTCCGAGGCGTAAAAGCGAAGAAAATACAGGAAAAAATATATATCACATCTGACGAGTCAAGTCTCATTTCAAAAAAGCTGAAATCCCACAACGACGACTATTAACAGTTACACCAGGCATTCAGGACAACTTCCAGCATATCGCTGCAGCAATAACTACTCAACAAGCGAAAAAATTTGAAAACAGAATTGCTGCTGAGTTTGCTGCGATGATGCAAGACCTGTTCGAAGGACTGTAACTATCCACATTGTCAGAGTCAACGTAATGCTGTCAGCGGCAGCAAGACAACGCTGCAAGCATACGATTGCATAGTTTCGCACTTCCTTTCTCTGCTCGAGGCAAACTCTCCTCAATCCTTGTGCCAACCTCAGCCACATTTCAGACAACTCCTGTGAGGAACGGGGGTACACTTCGGCACCCTCAGGAGATACCTCTGAACTCGAAGATCTGGCTATGGACCATCTTGTGAGACAGCCCACAGAGTCTGAAAGTAGATCTAGTGCCCTGATCGACCTTTCGCTTCTCCCAACTCTGGCTTCAGCAAATGCACGAGCGGCATCTAGGCAAGGGACATAATTTGCAGGGGTAAGATGAGCCCCATCATGCATGATAAAAGTGAGTGCCTCAAATCCAGGATCTGATGCTTCTGGATGACGAGCTGCAATGGAGAGAAGGGATGAGACTGTACGCCAGCCCATAGGTGACTTGATGTGCCCAGCATTTGCCTTCACCAGCACCATCACTTCCTGTGTTATTCTTTCACAAAATGCATCTGCCACCCGTGCATCAAGCTTCAAAATGAGCTGTCGCGACCTCAGAAGCTCCTCAGCCAAGTCCAAACGCTGACATATTTTCAAGAGACCGAATACTGCCTTCTCAACCAACAGACCGGGAACAACAGTTGTTTGGACAATCCCAGCCATGTGCTCGTAAACGCCTTGCCAAAGTAGCATAATGCGGTCCCGGTTGATTAAAATAATAGCAAACAGCAGCTCTAAGCAAAAAACAGCAGTGYCCTCATCCTCACTTGAACCCCCGTTCTTCTGGGGCCTCCAAGCAGCCCAGACAAGTGCCCTTGCTGATTGTAGAAGTGACTCAGATTGCAAAAAATTACTGTCCGTGAAAATTTGATCAATGTGGCAAGACTCAATAGTGCGCAAAGTTCGTTGCCGAGCAGCTAGTTGGTGTGCTGTTGGAGCAGATCGCGGCTCATCAGCATCTAGAGAGAGTAACTGGCTAAACCGGGACATCAAGCCGGTGGAGCGCCGCCTGTTTCCTGAAAGAGGCATGGAGGCCATTCCCAAGGCACCCCCTGCGAGTTTACCTTGAGCTGAATCAGGAATAAGTTGACTCAAAGACCCCAAAATAAACCAAACATCTCATCTCCAAATACTATATCCTTAAAAATTAATGAGCTCAATGGAGGCTAATCATCTAATCATAACTGTGCAATTTAAGAACGCCTAGATGATGTCGTTAACTGCGGACAAAGATATGCTGCTCACCGGTTAGATCAGTATCTTCAGTTGCATCACTGGCAATCCGGGAAGGCAAAAGACCTAACTTATGAAGTCGCAAAATACAATCCAGGATGTTGCGCCAGGCGGTGCGCATGAAATCTCTAAATTTATTTGCTATTGAAAAAACAGTGATAGCGGCCATACGTGCTTTGGTATAAGCAACCACTGGTTCTTCAGCAGAAGCCATAGGGTTGAGCAAAGTTGTGAACTTGCATAGAAAAACCACAAGGTCGTCCAAAACATCTTGCAATCGATGACCTGCAGAAATTTTGTCCACCGCAAGGAAACCCTCAACGCAGGATCACAGAACCTAGTCAACAAAAACAGACTCCATTAGCTGCAGCCAATTAGTGTCACCCAAAAGAAAAGCCAAGTATTCAGGAGAAGTGATCAATCGAATTCCTACACCTTCCCTCTGAGAAATGACCCTAAACCAACGCCCACAAAATTCGATAGCCGCGGACAGCCTTGACAAGTAAAAAACAAAAATTAATGAA
Organism: Pleurozium schreberi; assembly: GCA_006891605.1. Lineage (NCBI taxonomy): Eukaryota > Viridiplantae > Streptophyta > Bryopsida > Hypnales > Hylocomiaceae > Pleurozium > Pleurozium schreberi. The sequence goes on from VACF01001965.1 coordinate 118,164, forward strand.
TAACCTAAAAAGAAGAAAGAAGTCTACCTCTAGTTCTCAAACATTTGTTATTATTAACAAACTATCTCGACTTGAAGTATGAATAACTGTTACAATACATAAAGACACTAACTACACAAACTTAGTCTGCTCTATCGCGCTCCATCAGGCGTTGAAAACACGAACTACACGAACTTAGTCAAGTGCTATTCAAATACTACTCGCTCAGCAACATTGAAATGACCTTCACCACTAAATCCAAGTAATCTGACGAATAACTGCAGACTATATTCAGCAAATGATGTCCACCTGTGACTGGATCATCATATTTACGTTCCAAACATAATGAAAACAGTCTCTAAAATACCTCTTCATCTTCAGCGTGATCGAATACCACAGAAATAGCAGCAATAGTTATGTTGGTCCAGAAATGATAGCAAACATGTCATGGCATGGTCTAGCAGGGGTCGTGRATCGCAGATGATGAAAGGCGTAGTTGTCATAGATTGGCGCATCAAGTCAACCTACCGACTGCGAGTCATCTCGGAAACACAAGCCCCACTATCATAGTTAATCCGAACCGGACTTCTCACAATCGAATGGTAGAGTTCAGACAGCATGGGACGAGGCAAGTCCTGGCCATCATTGATATTCCGAAGATTTTTGATGAAATCGTCCTCAGTCATTTTCTTTCGGACCTAGTAACAGGCCAACGTAAATAGGCAATTAATTGGGGGAAAACATTATGTGTGCAACCCGCACATACAACACATTCAAAGAAGCAATGGAACACAACCTACAGACACTTAATTTAGCACTCCAAGGAGAAACTTAGATGGCAGAAAAAGTGAAAACTGACTTCAGCATACTATGTTTCTAAGAAGCAATTTACGCACACACACACACCCACACAAAAAACACGAATCCTCGGAATTTGACAAGTTCCTATGAAGTCCCATAGAGTATAAGTTACAGCCAGGGGATGTCCCTAAACCAGGGTGTATGTGTTGTGTATCAATGCACTGGAAATGTAAAACTCAATGCAAAAGAACCTACAAAATGTAGATCCTGGTTAAATAGCTCACTTGTACGTTGTGCAGCTGCTCGGTGTTGAGCATAATCACCGAGTAGGACAACACAAAAGCTGCATCTTTGTTGGCAAGGATGTCCTTTGATTGCTGATAATACCTATCTGCAAAGGCCTCCAACACCCTATGGATTTTTGGGGCTTCTCTTGGTAACCGAAAGCTCTCCAGGAAGGTCCGCAAAGCACCATGATCAATGCTCATATCATTCAAGTCAAAAGTGCGAGCAAATTCCTCCAGCACTTGGAGACAAAACTCGTTCGGATCACCAAGGAAATCTCCCAGAAGGTCCTTATTTAGACCTGTCGTATACCTGAAAGTAAAAAACCACAGAATGCATTTCAGTGACAGGGTGACCGAAGTCCGCAGCAACCCTCCAATCCACTACAAATAGGGAGATGATTATATTTATAATGTAGATAATCGAACCCACTATATAAGCATAGAATATCACATAGGTCAGCTGGGACTCAGCTTGCAGAGCTACAAATGTCATACTGATTAACAGAACATCCTCCATCAAGTTGCTGTTAGGCTGCAAGTGTTTTAAAAACTGCTGAGATATCCTAGGTAAGTGGCCAAAATCTGCAGAAGGCGAGAGTGTTCTCCTAATATGAATCAACATTAATCGTAAACAATTCCATCTTCCACATTAACTAGAATTCCAATCGAGTCAGACAAGTAGCTCATCAATAGCAACTTGCTGAAGAAGGCTATTATTACATTAAAGAAGGCAGAATTACCTGAAGAAGCAAGCTACGCTCTTGGGGTCCAGTTTCGCAGGAAGCAATCGAATGGAGATGCAGAGTCAACCCAGTGAAAAACAACACTTGTATGTCGGATGCCATGTGCTGTGGACAACTGCAAGAATGCCTTCCAGCGCTAGTACATGCATTGCTGATAAAGGGCAATTAACAAGGAAGGCACTCTTTGAAAGCAAGTTCCCCAGATCCTCAAAAGTGTTGCCAAGAGTGATATCACAGCCAAAATTGAATACATCTCGGGCATAAAAGCGGTCTGCCGACAGAAGTCAACAAGCGCCTCCATGGCCACTTCTTGTTGCCGATGAGTTGCCCCATGCTTGCCTGATGCAACAAGGAACTTAAAGGCGCAAACAACAAAAACCTCTAGCACATCCAAACATAGGATGGGGATTGCACACTCACGATCATGTCAACAATAGGTCGGGATCCCGTCACCAACAGGGCATGGGGGGCACGACTTTGGAACCACAATCCACACTACCTAGAAAAAGAAGCAATTGAAATTTTGCACAAAAATTGTAGTATCAGTGCTAAGATCATCCGCCGCATCAGAAATTCCACAACAGTTTTTATTTTTTATTTTTGAAAACAATGTAGCATAGACAAGCTGCACCTACTAGGCAAGCAGGAGATAGAAAAGCAACCTGCCTCAGCACACTTACAACTACAAGCCAATTCACACCTCTGGCTTCATCACGTTCCTGAACAAAATTTGTGAAGAATTAGGCAACAGTAATTTTTGTCACTACAAGCTGTTGAAGTTCACAAACTGCATATGCAGGAGCAACCAATGTGCCTGCCTTCATTTGAAAGGAGCACACTCATCCACCCATACCCCCTGCACACAATTTAAGAGTTCTGGGTCAATTGAAGATTTTTGTTTCAAAATCTTGCACCTAAAAATATGATGCATGTGATCAAACATTGCATTTGATAATTTGTTTAATTGACCTTGCCATGATCAAAAGCAATTCATTCCAAATATAGGTTATTAAATAGAAAGTCAGTAAAACTCAAATACTCCTTGGAGCAAACAAGCCAAAGCAACTAAGAAAGTTATACCACTACCTGGCAGCCTCAAGATCTTCCAACAGTAGCTCAGTGATCCTCTTTTAAGGTGAGCACATAACATCATATTGCACACCATCACCTGCACAGTTCCATCCCTCCAAAGTTGGTGGCTCAATGATACAACGAGGTAAAGTAGCTAGATCAAAATCACCTTCACCCTCCAAGAGATCAATCTGCGAGTTCCGCATTTCCTCCCAACGCAATACTTCATCAAGCTTGTATGAGAAGTGCTCATTAGTAGAAGTAGACCCAGGTGCCTGTGAAAGGCTAAGGTTTGTTAAGCCATGCGCATGATTGGCACCCAAGGCCAGAGAAGAGCTGTGAACCCCGGAGAAGGAAGATGTAGGAGCAATAGATGTTGTAGCCCCCTCCTTGTCTCCACCACCACCATTTCCTTGTATTAAATCACCATCAAAAGTATACCTAGCCCCTCCCCAATACAGGGCATGGAGAGATCTCAAAGTGTCAATGTCACCATCCTGAAGGCGAACATGTAGCACTTCATCCTGTCCACCACCACTATATATAAAATCGTTCGCGGATGCTAGTCCAGGGTTAGTCATCCGTACTGTCTCACTCTCCTGAATCACCAACACTCTCAATGCATGGGAAAAGTTCAAATACCCAGCTCTAGGAAATGTGCCTCCCTGAATACGTAGCATCTCCTTCGTTTGATAGGGCAACCTCGGGCTCCCTTGCCATGGAACATATCGCTGTGGATGACGAGGTTGAGTGCTCCCCAAGAAAATCACTGCAACATGGGTGAGTGGATCATGATGCAGAACCAACGCAACGTGCCTGTGAATGCTGCGCACATTCTTGGCAGTTGGCTCTGCATCTTTGGTATACCACTCACCAACACATGGTATTGGTTTTGCAGGAGAGGGATCGTTCAAACACCCCGGAAACTTCACACCAACCAAATAAACTCTGTTTGCATGAACCTGTGCCATCTGCCAACAACAACAGCATATAATTAGCTCAGGCATAGGTGTAAGTTTCACCTCCAGCACTCACAATACAATTCTCCTTGCTCACAAGCTCTTCCTAAAGACTTCGTAACTAAATCAGAACTCCCGATTCACTCTATTCCTACCCGCAAGAGTTAAACACCACACCGACAAACGCCACACGAATTAGTGAACCGGAAACTCGCAGCAATGAACTGCAGATAGAAGGACTATAAAGCGTGCCATATAAACCAGACACAATTGAAGAAAAAACGTTACTACATGCCTCGCTTCCAATCTGGCTACTACACTGTCGCTCACACTRCTACTAGCCACTCCTGCTAAAAACAAGAAGTATCCACCGCTCCAAGAGCTTACAGACCCTCAAACTTCCGAACTCGCGAGTGGAGTCAAAACCCTAAAACCCCAAAACCTTCAACTGCCTGTCGAATGTTCCATGATGCACACAATTTAGAAAGAAAGTTTCACAAATCAATCACAACGACTCCATTGATATTCATGTAAACCAAACCAGACCTCTGAAATGACTTTCCTCCCCCCCAGTAGGCGCTAATAACACTCCACCACCACATCAGTACACATTCGCCACAAAAATACATTTTATGAACCAGAAACAGGAAGGTGCGACGCAAACCAAACGCACTGAACAAACGAAATATCATCACACTACAGTACCTTGCAACCTCCAGCAGAGCGCCGAAAAGGCCGAATGCTTCTTTTGATAACTGTAGGTGTTCATCACCTTCAATGCGATCTTATGTGCAATAACCAAACGAACGCCAGTGGATCATTCGGGCAACTGTCAGTCACCTGCTATTGTAATCCGGAATGAATTTCATCGTCGAGAACTGCATGATTTCATCCATCCACATCCACATTCACTATTCCCTTTCAGTGCTCGCATTTGCACTTACAATTTTTCAACAGCGTTCGTGTTGGAGATTTTCCGAGCAGCCCCTACTACGACGCCCTGAATTGAACGTATCCTCACAATGGCGGCCCTGGTATGCAATTCCCCATCCTCCTCCCTTTTTGTGTCCATTTCCGTAACTTGTTTCCGTGCAATTGGTCACATACACTAGGAATTAGAGCATCCCCACTGCCCTCATCCCCATCCCTATCCCAATTCTTCAATAAAAAATATAGGGATGAGGAAGCTGCTTCCCACCCATGCTTCCCCAAATCAATACTTTATACTAAATTTAGGCAAGTGAAGTCAAGATGCACTTGTAAATATAGTAACAAGGGCAAAGTAATAGTCCAACGCCAAATCATGGGAGCACACATCATGGAACAACAGTAAATTCAAGAATAGGGTTTATTATTTCCCAATTCCCTATCCCCATCCAATTTAGGGGATTGGGCCGTCCAATTCCCCAAAATTTGGAGATACAGGATGCTGGTAGGGAGGGGTTCTTCCCTATCCGGTTTGGGGATAGGGAAGTCCCTGGTGGGCATGCTCTTATCAAATGGAAGTATCTCCATTTTAGGGTTCGAGAGATTTCGCCTTTACAAAGTTTCGGGTTGGTCGGTAATGAGGAATTTTGTTTTCGGAGKAGTCTGAAAATAAAAGGAATTGACTTTACTGCACTAGACCGCAATTGCATTCTCAAAAGGTTTTCCACTCGATTGTCCAAGGCAGTGCTCAGTGTTTAAAGCATCCCCACTAGGTGTTCTGTACCCCTTTCTCTATTTGTTTTTGAGACCTCATATACAGATGAGACCTGGCGAGTTCTCCAAATGAGGCTTACGATATAGAATTGGGGTGCAACTTTTTGCAAGTTATGTAAAATTTAGGAATACAGAACTTGGAAAAGCTTGGTGTGGTGAAGGTTCCGTATCCCTATCTCTATTTGAGGTCCTGTCCCTAAATTTTTAGGGATAGGGAACTCATTGGTGGGGGTGCTCTTGGGGTTTTTAGTGGTGTTTGAGGGTTTCCTCCCATTTTTATAGCGGTTGGTTATCTATTGTGTCTGTCTTCTATTGAATTTCATGTCTCCATCTGATTAATTCTTAACCCTTAAAGGACAGACCTATTACCGCGTAGAAAAAGTAGGCTGTGGACTCTAGACTGTCAAGTGTTAGACGGTGGGAAGTTAAATCGTGTAGCACCTAAAAATAATAGCAACATCTAAAAACTTCATAGCTACAACACCTAAAAATTTGATGATAGGCATACAAGGACTTGTCAACGTGGGCATGAATTTCCATGGCTTTGAGTTACAATTTGCAGCACCTAAAAATGACAATACATTCAATGACCCTATTTCTTGCTTTCCATGTCAAAGCACATCTCTACTTTCGCATTTACCGAAAAAACGGATGAAAACTACCTTTTATGCATCCGTTGCAGTTGATTTCTGTCATCCAAAGGACCCAAAAAGTCCTTGTCCTTTAACCCTTTACTTCCTAAGAATTCATGATTTTAAGTTGTGGACTTTGATTGATCATATTGTAGATAGTATAATCTAATTTGAAAATTTCATTATATCATTAAGTTGAATGAAGAACATTGCATGCATTGGTTTAAGTAAATAATTATTAAAATAAATGGAAATCCCCGCATAAAATCTTCAAAATTGCTTAAAAAAACATGAGACCCAATTTGGGCTTCTTAGGAAGTAAAAGGCTAAGGGTTAAAGAACGAAGACACATGGGCCTCCTGTTTGTTTAGCAGTTTGAGCGTAGGGGATTCTTTTTTGTCCCAATTTCGACCACCGCATGCAATTTGCTGAACTGATTCTTTTGATTTAAAATTAGACCCATTTGACTTGTATTTTTCACAGTCGAGCATTGAATTGGTCATTTTACAACCATGAATCTTTGGTCATTTTGGGGTGAAAGATTTGTAGGTCATTTGATGTCATTATCTCCATGTGCTGCTCATATTTTGAGGTCACTTGGACAATGCAGCCCAATTTTCGTGTCGATGCAAGGCTAAGTTACAAGGTGGGAAGTGCAGCCATTTCTCGCCTCAATGGCATGAGCTACCCCGTGGCAAGGAGTCAAGCCTTGGTTTCTCCTCCAGCTGTTTTGCGGCTGGATCTCAGCTGTTTTGCAGCTGGATCTCAGCAGCTGCGCCTTTCTTCGGTATCAACGGACTTCAGCAATTGTTCTCAGTGGACTACCACTCGCGCTATGGTATCTTCTTTGGATCACTTAAATGAGATGAATTTTCTGCTGTGTTGTTTGGCACTTCGGTTTATTTGGGGTATCAACCTCTTGAAGAGTTCAACCGCTTAACCCTCGATGCCTCTGAGGTTTGGGATCAAGTATTTAAATATGTCACTTTCACAACTTTTCTTATAGTAAGTCTACCAACGAAGAGAAAAAAAAAGGAGATACTTGTGGCTTTTGTTACTAACATTGAAGAGAACATGCATTGATGTTGCAAATAACTCTATTCGAAAGACAAATCAATCCAGAGGTTAGCAACCACTTCATATGATTTCTAGAACGCTTCGTATCGGATGATAGCAACAGTTGAAGGTCATTAAAGGGACATATATTTGCACTACATTTAGTGTTCCACTACTATTTACCTTTTAATTACATTTTTGACTAGCGGAGTGGTTGGCAGAGTGATCAAGACCCAGGCGAAGGTCACAACGAAGTGCTTCTTTGACACTGCTGGCCGTGTTGTCCTTGGCCTTTTCAGAGAAGAGGTTCCTATATAATACTGTCAATAACTTCCGGGCCCTCTGCACAGGTATTTCTCTATGTTTGCCATTGATAATATTGTTTTTATTTCTTAAGAAACAGTGTTCTTAGTCAAATTAGACTATTTCGGTGAACATCTAAGCGTCATCGTAGAACAAATCTTTCTTATAGTTCACGGGGAGCCCCCTTTGACCATAGGATGATTCTCTTGAGGATGCTTTCTCAAAGGTCTTGAAACAGTCTAATTTTACTGAGAACCTTGTTGTTACTCAGAGGTGGGCAGTCATTCCGCTGCAGTCATCTGTGATTCACTTAACTGGAGTTTTGTGCCACCTGAACTCCTGAAGGCTGTGTTTGGCCCTCAATGGATTGACATGCAATACTTGAGCGTGCCTTGCAAAATGTCGAAGATGTTTATTGCTCGTGCAATTCTACTGGTGTTTTTTGTTTGCGTGTTCACTTCAAGATGGGGTGATGTCAGTGATAGTTTGTCTCTTGTACCCTCATTTTATTGATCGTGTAATAATGGATGGGTTAAGAATTTTAAATGTTCCTCTCTTATTCTGCACTATCCATCGTTTTGTAGGTGAGAAGGGTTTTGATTACAAAGGTTCAGCTTTTCATCGTGTGATTAAGAACTTCGTGATTCAAGGTGGCAACAAAGGGGAAATGTACACCTCAAAACTACCTGCTTTCAGTGGAATCTGTGTAGAATTTGCGTCGGTCTTTCATTCCTCACGACAGTCCTTGACCACTGATTCTTAACCGTTTGAATGCTGTAGCAATAGATCAACATGTTAATACGGAAATGACACTCTTTTGTTGCCATTTCAGTGTTTTTAAGTGCTTTTTCAGTACGTTTGTGGATCCGAGTTTGAAGCAACATTAGAAAGATACTGTATAGAATGTTGAAGTGATTAAAGCAATGTCATTAGTACGAACTTATTATCTTTTTGAAAGAGTTGATAGRTAATGGGAATGGAAAGTTGATAGTTGAATGGTATTGGGATTGATAATTTCATTGAGCTTGTGGTCGTAAGATTCGCCATTCTTAGCTTAAACTTTTCGGTGAAAAACTCAGGACAAACCTGGATTGTAATGTGGTCCCATTCCCATTACCTATTCCTTAGTGAGGGGCGAATGCAAGAAAGACTAGTACTATTTTGCGTCACAATTCGAATTGCGGAGTTTCCATCCACTATAACTTTTGAAGTATGAGACCAATCAACTTGAGAATTTTATTAAAGATGTCTTGCTTGATAGCAATTAGATTCCTTATTTTTAGAAATTTTAAAAAATCATTTTATATTTAAATTTAAATTTAGCTAATTTGTCACATTTTGCACTTTAGAGGTTTTTAGTACTGGGGAGTGTCCAAAATTAATGATCTAGAGCTGAAATTTTTGTGGTCTATTCCCACACTAGGTGGGCATGCATCCGCCAAAGGGAATCTAAAAAAATATTATTTTATGTCCTCTACATGCGTGGTAACATAATAGGGCTCTCTTGCGCGCACACAGGCACACTTCTGAACATTCAAGATGTTTTTAAGATTATTATTTTGGTGAAATCTCTTTATCATAAAGTTCTCCCAAATTTCCAGTTTTTAGTTTTGTTTTTAAAATTAAATTTCCTATTTTCTACAAATTAAAACATCAAAACACCTATTTTCATGAAATTTTGCACTTTTCTAGTTCTCCTACTTAGAGAATTTTCCTATGCTTTTCCTTCATAGGGTACCTTCTTCTTACAAGTGTATACATTRAATATATTTTTCACATCTTTTTAAAATTGTTTTTCTAATTTTAGAGTACTCCCCCAAAAAATATGAGTACTATGCCAAATGCTACAAAAATAGGGGGGCCTTTCTTGCAATCACCCTGAGACACTTATGTATGCAATGTTGTACAGGGTACGGGAGGCAAGAGCATTTATGGAAGAAACTTCAAGGATGAGAACTTCAAGTGTGAGTACTTTCCTTATGAGTGGCTATTTGACCTCTCAGTTTTTCCCATCATGGTCTGATTGATTATAATCTGCTGTTGTGCAAATCAAAATTCTATGCATGCAATTTTTCTCTCCAGCGACTTATGCTTCTTTTACTTGTTTTTCCCCTAAAATGTTTGTGTGAGTGGATCATATCACATGGGCTCATTTGAATCGTTGGTTGAATATGCAGTGAAACATACCGGAACTAGGATCTTGAGCATGGCAAATGCTGGACCCAACACAAACGGAAGCCAGTTTTTCCTTTGCAATGTTGAGGTGAAGATTATTGACCCTCTATTGACGGATGTTTACTCCCTAAGTGTCAAGATGAAAATAGGACGTCCTTTTCGGAAGCTAATTTCAGATGACCATACCAACTTTCAAACCATTGAATTCTATTGTCGAAATTTTTATTGCTTTAATTTATTGCTTATATCGGTACCTTCTGAAATGATTTATTTCAATTTCTTTAGATATGGGTGTCAGTAATCTGCTACCGTATTCCTCCTTTTTTCGTTCTTTCATCTGTTTATCTTCAACGCTTAACCCCTCAACGCCCAAGGTCCAACCATGCTTGAAAGCATCCTCCCTTTGCAAGTGTTAAAAATCCTCCCTTCAATCAGTTATGAAAATCTCAACCGTATAATATTGTATTGTGCATGTTTTAGATGTTGTGAAAAAAATTTGGGGTCATTTGACCGTATAGATTGAAAGATTATAATGTTTCAGTGTTGAAAAAAGGTGCTGAAATCTTCTCAAATAAACATTTGGAAGTGAGATTTGATTTCTAAATCGACTCAAATGAAAAAACTTAAAACCACAAAGTGATTCAAAACCAGAATATAAACACTTTGGTGAAAAAAAATACCATAAAAATGACTCATAGTGTTTGCAAAATGGATTTAAAATGTCAAAAAACAGTGAAAAAAGTAGCCAAAAATCACATTTGTGGCGGTACCTCCTTCTACTAAAATGTCTCTCAGTCACTCATAACGTCTTGGATGGATATGAAATTTTAACCACACAAACTAGATTAGTAAGCGCAACTTTTCCAACAAAAATTATTGAAAATGAATCATATACAAAGAAGTTATGAGTCGCCGAAGTTCACTGAAATGCAAAACTTTCTGGATTTTGAACTTTGAATTGCTCCCAAACATTCGAAACAACTTGGATTGGCATGAAACTTTTACCACAATAACTAGACCTTTATGAGAACAAAATCCAACAAATTTAGTTGAAAACAAACATTTGATGAAAAAGATACAATCCCCCGAAGTTGAAGCCATCACAATGCAGTGTGTTGAACCTAAATTGAATCTGAGAACTTCAAATGACTTTCACAAACTCAATACATCTTGGATTGATCTGAAAATTGTACCATAGAAACTAGACTAGTATGCGCAACTTTTCCAACAAGTTTTATTGAAATCGGACATTGGATGCAAAAGTTAAAGCGCTTCAAAGTAGACTGCCAGACTATGTGAGGCCACTTTTGGGCCCCTTGGGCGTTGAGGGGTTAAGGTAGGACAGAGGTGCAGACGTTTTGGGGTTCCTCAACTGTCGGTTCTAATATGCTTAAACTCATATTATCTGCTTCCAAATTGGTGTCAAGCTTGGAGTGGTCTATCTAACCCCAAAACTTGAGTGGCACTCTTCCAATCGTGCATAGTGATCTTCTCGTAATCATGATTCTTCAAGATTAATAATGTTGATGCATGAAGTGCTTTGATAATGCTATTATTGAGAATCCCTCTGATGGACAATATGTGATGCTTATCTTCAGACTCCTTGGTTAAACAACAAGCATGTTGTTTTAGGCCAAGTCATTGAAGGCATGGATGTCGTGAAGACGATTGAGAGCCAAGAGATGGACTGAAGTGACAGGCCCTTGTCCAAATGTGTTATTTCTGATTCAGGCGAGCTGTAGATTTGTGATTTCAGAGATGAAAATGATCTTAGAGATAAATGTGAGGTATATCTCGTTGGCCTGTATGCAGATTAGGCAGTAGATATGTTTGGGTACTGCACTGGAATTAAGAGAACCAATGTTATTGCCAAAATAAAGCAGGTTATCAAAATCGAGGGCTAAGAATTTTCTGCCAGTTCGATAAGTCGGGGTCGATCAGTGTTTTTTGCAGCATTTGCTCACACTGAAGAGGAGCATTTGTGTGCTTTTGGATGAGTTTGATGTCCAGTTGCTTTGGATGAGACGCGGCAATCGTCATAAACTTGCGCCATTGCACCTTTCATCAGACCTGCCTGGTTCCCGGGGTGATTTCCTACTCTCTAAAACCTACTTGATCAACATAATTGTAGACATCCATGGATGTCTCAGGCTGGTAGGATTGGTAGTAGATTCACAACGGTGACTAGCAGGTCCCGATGTCGGCGACATTCTTGCTCCCACTTCCCATGACCGCTTCCCAAACTGTTGGCGACATTTTTGCTCCCACTTCCTCATTTTGAGTTTCGTATGTTGAGCGGTTCTATCCCCTTTTAGGATATGAAACTCTAGACGATTCCCCTTCTATCCCCTTCGCTACCCGTTGGGAATGATAGCAGGAATGTTCTACGCGGTTCAGAAATCGATCGTCTCACAAAGTAGAGCAGACTTTCTATTGGAAGTACACAACTAATGTTAGGGTTTCTTCTTGCAGTAGATCTTTAGCTCTACTCAAACGTCAGGTATAAAAGTCTTGATGTTACAGTCAATGCACACCTTCAACTACTTGATGTGATTTCAATTAATTGTTGTGATCTCATGAGAGAGGACGTACATTGAATTTCTTTAGAAGCTCAAATTCTATAGCTTTCTAACAGGATATCACTCAAATAATTCGGTTGAGAATCAAGCAACTGTGCATAGACCCAATTATGACTTGCAACAGAGATACATTTTTTTTCCTACTGCTCATTGCTTCGTCATGACCCAAAAATGATGCTAATCGTGACTAGATATTCAGAAGAAATATACAACGCTCATGCTAAGTGTGGATCATGTGCAAATTGAATAATTAAGAGGACAACCTCATCTTCCAGAGTTCACTTGAAAACTTGTCTTTGATCAAAATTTTCCTACTTGTTGGACTTGGCCAATCTATCTGAAAAAGAAACTCTTTTGTTGAGTGTGCACATTTTAAATGCTTTCGGGATTGAAATTGATGTAGATAATGGGATCTTTTGTAGCATTTAGCATTATCCATGATCCATCGGTTCGCATTATGGGCATACATGCAATATGGAGAAGCAAAACTAACATACTTCTAACCATGTTTGCATCCAAAACCTTCTCACTACAATAGTGACAATTCACTCAATTTCTCAAACGATCGTAGTAGTGGCGTCCTTAGCTATGGCACCCTTTGAATCGCCAAGTGACCTTGTGAATCACCTAAACCCTACGTAGTGAAACGAGTAGGGTTTAGGACTGTAGCGGAGCGCGGAGTAGGGTTCACATCAAGAAATAGTCCTATTTCTAACTTGAACCTTCTCGTTTTATTAGAAAATATGAAGAGTCACCTTGCCATTCTTTGGGTGATGGAGGATGAGGCTGCCGATACTACATGTGTCCCCGATCTTGGATTACATCTTTCCTCACTCATTGAATGCAATGGTTCATGTTTGTCAATCCCCATTGTATAGGCCTCTGCTTGGTAAGAATAATGCAGAATAAACTATCATCGTTGCAATTTGCAAGGTTCTTTTCAAACTGATTAGAGATATTGTTTAAGTCAATCTCTGGTTTTCATGTTGTAATTTTTCTTGTTGACATCCAAAGCATAAGTGTATTTAATAAAAATGCATCCCGCCATCCTAGCCTAACTAATTTAACCCCTAAACATCAGAGGCTTAAAAATTGCCTGCCTTTGCAAGTCTGAAAAGTCAAAATTAGAGCAAGTTATGTAGATCTCAACCGTACAATATTGTAGTGTGCATGTTGTAGATGGTGTGGAACAAATTTGGGGTCATTTGACCATATGGATTGAAAGATTATAATGTTTTAGTGTCGAAAAAAGGTGCTAAAATTTTCTCAAAAACACATTTGGAGGTGAAATTCGATTTCTAAACCTACTCAAATGAAAAAACTTTAAGCAACAAAGTGATTCAAAAACAAAATATATACACTTTGGTGGAACAAAATATCATTCAAATGAATCATTGTGTCCGCAAAATGGATTTGAAATGTCAAAAAACAGTGAAAAAAGTAACGAAAAATCACATCTGTGACTGAACCTCTTTCTACTAAAATGCTTTTCAATTGCTCATAACTTCTTGGATTGCTATGAAATTTTAACCACACAAACTAGACTACTATGCGCAACTTTAACAACAAGTATTATTGGATTTGAACATTTTATGAAGAAGTTATTGGCCGCCGAAGTTCACTGCAATCCACCAATGTCTGGATTTTGAACTTTGAATTGCTCCCAATCATTCGAAACAACTCGGATTGACATGAAAACTTTACCACAATAATTAGACTTCAGTGGAAACAAAACCCAACAAATTTTATTGAAAAAAAACTTTAGATTACAAAGATACAAGCCCCCAAAGTTGCAGCCATCAAATGCAGTTTGGTGAGCTCAAATTGAACCTGTGAACTTCGATTGGCTCCCAAAACTATTATACATCTTGGATTAATTTGAAAATTTTATCACACAAACTAGACTAGTATGCGCAACTTCTCCAACAAGTTTTATTGAATTTGGACATTGGGGCACACTGGTAAGTCATTATGTAAACTTGATGGACTATCTTGCGCACAGATTTTCAACATTTTGCTGGGCTCAAAGAAGGAAAATCCGTCAATCTCAAGACCATAAAATCCCAACTTGAACACAATGCAAATTATCATGCATCAAATGAGAAATCGGTGGACCAACTCAAATATGGAGTATCAATCAAGATCCTCATTCTGACCAATGTATAACAAGATTCAGTGCTATTTTCATGGTAGAAAAATTACATCCTCACTCTATAAAATGGGTATAAAATGGGTATCCACCAAACTAAAAGGTTTAGAAGCCAAGCTAGTTCCGAAGGAAAGATGCAAAAATTAAAATATTTGCAAGATATAGTCTACTACCGCTTGAAGCCAAGGTTTTTTCGGTTTGGACGGAGATGCATTACCGAGCATACAATACTATCAAAGGCAGGTGCGTAAGATATTAGCCTGTCAGTGGCTGTAGCTAAAGTACAGTACGGGGCACGAGTTTCTTACTATCTTGCTAGGAGAAAATTAAGCTGAGAACCGCCGGCATAACTAAATGTGTTCGCTCTCGTTGCTTTCATATTTTCCAATGTATAGCACGTGCTTCAACGCAACACAAAAGAATCCAAAGAATTGGGATAGTACTTCACAGCGCAGCGTTAAGAGTTTGTGATCCCTATTTCCCTGTTTCGTTTCTAGCTACATTCGAGGAGCGACTTCAATTCCACAACAGGACTCTACTTCTTTTTAGAATGTGTCTCGTCTTGCGACCACCACAAGAAATGTTTGAAAACGACTTGAACAATTTCGCTCCATTTCTTCTTAAGAATGTTCCTCGACTTGCAACCACGTACCACAAGAAAATGCTTCAAAAAAGACTTGAACAGTTGCGCTCCATTTCTTCTTAAGATTGTGTCCCGCCTTGCAACCACCACAAGAAATGCTCAAAAACATCAGGGCTGCACGCAATTCGCAACCCTCCGTCGCCTTTAAAACCGTACTCGTCTTCGGACTTCGCTAAAAGCGCGCGGAAGGTACTGTTGCTAAGGTACGCCGTGGGAATAACGAAGCGTCTACGCTCTCGGCCTACGTACACTGGGAGACAGCCGTCGGGAATGTCATTCGGCGGAGTACTCGAGCAGCACTCGTCCTCGCTGTCAAAATTTGCGGAGCTCGCCAAGGACCGACACGAACTGCTCCATGAGCGCTGCGAGCTTTCACGGGACGAAGAGAAGCTCAGCTGTTTGCTGGAAGCTGTTTCCATGTCATGGCGTGACATGCTCAACATCTTCTTCAGAAACAGGCTGAGCCTCTGTGGTTTCGTCATGATCAATTCCGTCAGACAAACTCCGAAAACGTCTTCCGTGACACAGAGAGACGAGAAAGATGTATTTGTATTGATGATAACCAAGCTACATATATATTCTCCAACAACTGCATGTGCGATCGACAGACCAAAATTGAGCGCTTCGGTACGGTTACGATGAAGACAATGACAGTGAAGCAAAAGTAGCCAGCGCCAAGCTAAGAAAGTGTGGGAGACATTTGGTTGCGCTCGATCTGCCCGCAAGTTTTGGTAATTCACCAACCCGAACATTCAGTCTGACTTACCGAAATTCAGTCCGCCACTCTCACCTCAACATCGACTTGAACCAAAYACCGCCTACCGACGCCGTCGATCACCTTCCGCGCCGAACGCTATCATTAGWCCTCCCGAAAATGAATCCTCCAAATTTGCTGAAAATGCCAATTACAAAAATCTCCAGAAAACAATCTCGAAAGTGAAAATTGAATATGAGGAGAATTCTTCGTCAGAGCCGCAGATGGCGCATAGCATCAAGATGCGGCATCCTTSCYKATWGATCGATGGCGCTCACGGTTTCTACTTCATTTATTTTGAGAAAGAGACTCTTCAACTGGAACGATGAAGCTATTTACWWMCAYGRACAAGGTTAACTGAAAATATGATCAAACAGATGAAAACGCATTTCATCATCCAAGAAGAGGCGATAGCATTAAAATATTTTGTATCACTTTATGGATTTCATCCCAAAAAATTGTATGCTTTTCAAGCTAAAATTTTTTCTCAAGAAAGAAACTTATTGGTATTTACTATTTAAGTACTCCAAAACTTGTCAGCAAAATTTGACCAATTGTTTGACCCAAAAGTACTCACTCCACTTATAGTGACTTCCTTTGAAATTCATTAGAAAAAAAATGAAGCCMTGGGAGGGCCGTTTTAGGGCTATGGTATTCTACAAGTTGTGAACTAGCCCACTATTGATCTGAATATTATCAAATAATAAAAAAGTAATAAAAGAAACTATTAGAACGTGAACATGAAAGTGGCAATTATGGGCTTAGAAGTCAAGGGAGATGGAATGGCTAAATTTAGGAGGATAAACTCTTAAAGGGCTTTAGAAATTAATTAGTAGGAGTTTTAGCTCTAAAATTTGGAGTGATTACAAACAATTACAATAGTTTTTTGAGAATATATGAGTATGAATATATTTTGGCTTATGTATTATGTATAAATCTGAATAATCTTTGAATTATGTATATTATACAAATATCAACATTTGACCATTTGGACATAGTTAATATAAAGTAATTTAGGCATGCTTAAATGCTGTATGTGAGGATATTCATGAATATGGAATTCACTCATATCCTAAACCCATTCTAGTTGTAGCTAGAGCCCTAGTGATTTTTCAAAGTAAAAACTTCTCTACTCAACAATGGTTAGTTCAAAATTCCTACAAAATGATTAGCATTGACGTCACTTGTTTGCACCTTAGCAAGTAACTATCATTTTAAAGACATCAAATCTATCATATATTCAAAATTCTAGGAAATTAAAAAGTTGTACTTTCAGATGGTTGATCTTTCCTAACCATTAAAATCCCTATGTCAAATAGCAGGGTGATTGCTAGAAAGATCGACCGGTTTTTGTAGGGTTTACTAGTACTAGCGATCTTTCAAAAAAACYATTTAAAGATAAGATAAAATATGGATAATTAGCATAATACTATAAATAGCTTGTCACCAAACTTTGGGACCCAAAAAAATTTAGGTTGAAAGTTATTCACAAAATAGAGTGACACATTTTTTGAAGAAAATAGACACTTTGACGTTTTAATTTGTAAGAAATGCGATTTAAGAAATAAATAAAAACTGCCAATTTGGGAGAACTCTATGATAAAGATATTTCACTAAAAGAATGATCTTAAAACCATCTTGAATGTTCAAAAGTGTGAGTGCAAGGGAGCCATGTTAACACGCATGTAGAGGACATAAAATAATGTTTTTTTAAATTCTCTTTGGTGGATGCGTGCTTGCCTAGTGCAGGAATAGACCACAAAAAATTCAGCTCTAGATCATTAATTTTGGGTACTAACTCCCTAGTACTAAAAAACCCTAAACTGCAAAGTGTGACAAATTAACTAAATTTAAATTTAAATTTAAAGTATTTTTTTAAATTTCTGAAAAATAAAAAATCTGATTGCTATCAAGCTAGACATCTCCAATAAAAMTTTCTTACTCTACATGTTTCGTGCCCTAGTGCCATTTAGTAGCGAGTTTTATTTATTTTTTCTTTTATTAATGGGATTTTGTTTCAAAAAAATTTACACATTTGTATGTTGTAAGAACCACTAGCTGATCTATTCAATTGCATTTATCTAAGCAAATATTGTGAACTACATCATATATTTGTGGAATCATATATTCATAGCAAGTTTGTAATGAATCAAGAACCGAATCACATAAGCGACCATGAGTTAATACTTACTCATTTTGTTTTAAAGAATTTTAAAATGCTACATATATTTATGTACTTAATTCCTAAAGGTTACAACTATGTTTTGTCAAATTATTCCTAAGTTGTTATTTCTAGTGCATAGGTATACTACAAAGAAAAACTATATTTTTTTGGCATATCCAATTATAGGATCTTGCATTAGATTTTTCAATAGGAGGAGCGGATATGTGGGAAAATAAATCAAAATCTTTGTTTCAAAATTTGTACAAGTAGATTGTGTGAGTTATTGTTTAACATGTAAATAAAAGTTTTTTTGTACTTTCCAGTACTAGATTTCAAGACTTCAAGTTCCTCTTGACTTAAAAATTTGTTGCACTAAAAAGTTTGTGGTTAAATGATTAATGTTCTTTGAAACAATTCAAAATTGAAAATTTAGGGAAAAATTTCCAAAAAAACAAAACTTTAATTTTAATTCCTTAAAAAATTGATATATAATAGTAGTTATGCAAAGAAAAAATAATAATTGATAATAGTTCAAAAATGAAATTGAAACTTGTTAACTCCTAAAGGTTTTCGACTATGTTTTCACCAAATTGCTCAATAATTGCCATTTCTAGGACAAGTACCAAATTATTTTTTTGAAGACTTTTTTGAACACATGTGTCCATAGGATCTTGTAGTACACTAGTTTGAGAACATGCGGAAAAAAATTCAGGAATTTCCTCCATGTAGATTCCAAGATATCAGCATTTGAATTGGAAAAAAAACTTGTTTTGGCCCTGCGAAAACCGGGCAGCTGTACTTCAAATGGTCACATGTGTATGAAAAAATGCCCGAAATGGTGGTTACTCTTTGGATTCATTTTTGAAGGCAAGCTGGACACATGTAGAGCACAAACTTTAGGAAAAATATGAGGTCTCTAAAAGGTTGTGAAAACAAATCAAACGCAAGGCTTTGTGACATTACAATTTTGTTTATTGTTTTTCCATAATAGCACCGTGGCCTTATTAAACTCGCATCCCTTTGGAGACCTTATTTTATTCCTAATGATACTTTGACTTAGTGCTTGAAATTTGGGACCGACCTACTAGTATTAGCATAGATAGAGAGGATCTCATTTTGCAAAACCCATAGTCTAATAACTACAATTACCATTGTCATTACCATATTAAAATAATGTGACAATGAAATGGCAATTTTTTCATAAATTAATATTCAAGTTTGAGGTAGTAGAGGTAAAGT
Organism: Pleurozium schreberi; assembly: GCA_006891605.1. Taxonomy (NCBI): domain Eukaryota; kingdom Viridiplantae; phylum Streptophyta; class Bryopsida; order Hypnales; family Hylocomiaceae; genus Pleurozium; species Pleurozium schreberi. Next base: position 137,399 of record VACF01001965.1, read on the forward strand.
AATACTTAGAAAGGTCACGAGATTGTCAAGAGCTAATAAAAAACAAATATTCATCTAGATTTTAATGTTGCATACTATGTGGGTTTTAAAAATTTATGGCCTTTAAAATAAAAGGCATGAGCCTATGCATAAAGCTATACTTGAGGAAGGTTGAGTAGGACCTCAATCCTCAAAAAAAAAAACTACTACTACTATCTATTTATACCTTTAAGATAGGTTGTTTGTTTTGTTTTGTTTAATACATTGAGATGTGACAAATTGTGAGGCATCCAACATCACATTTGGTACTGCTCAAAAGATCTTGGCGAGGAGGGGTGCACAAACTTTGTTTTGTGACATTTTGACTTTTGGTGCAAAAGTTATTGAATTTCAAAGGGTTTGTGGCATTTGGACTTTGGTGTGAAAGTTATTGAATTTCATAGGTTTTTAAGAATCGGACAACTAAATTAAACTACCTTTTATTTTGAAAATTTCATAATTTCTACATTGGGGGTCCAAACRCCACAAAACGGCCCTTCCACTCCTTTACGCATAGAGCTTCTATTCATGCCAATTTCATAGCGTTTGAACCTTTGATGGAAGTGTTCCTGAATTTCAAAGGTTGTAATACAAATAAAAATATAAAAAACAACTTTTACTTATATTTTGGTTGTGGCATCAACACAAAGCACATTACTGTAGTTAGTATTAAGAAAATGTTTCTTACAAAACTATTTCTTAACTGTTCTAAGTGTGGGAAAATTATTGTTCGAAGAACTAAATCTTTTTTAAATTATTAATTTTAATGTCTAAATTTTTTGACGATTGTCATTTTGAAATATAAAGATTTGCTCAAGGTATTCAATTATTCATTGCCTATCATCATGGACTTTAGATTGGTTATGAAACCCTAATGACTTCTCTTATGACAAGATTACCTATCATCCCACGAGTTTAATGGACAACCATAATTGTGTATGAATGAGATTTGAATATTCATTTAAGCTACGCATAGGCATATTGCAACTAGAAAAGATACTTTATATTAGAGGCTAAGCCAAGAAAACCAAAAAAATTTAAACACAATTAATCCTAAAAGGGCCATGGGGTTTTTCTACACAACGCATATTTAGCTTAACCCCTAAAGGACTGAGGCATATTTTGGACATAAATTGTCAAAACTGCCACTTTTTAGGGCAACAAGAAAAAATTGGTAAGAAAAGTTTTTTTTTTCAAGCTTTAACCGTACACATTTGTACTAGACTTCTATGGGAATGTGTAGAAAATTTTTAGAAAGTTTGACCGCACGGATTGAAAGAGTATAATGTTTGAAGATAGGTCAAAAAGTTTTTTTCCAACCTTGCCCAACAAGGCCTAGAAACTTTAACTCCTTCTAGAATGAGATTTTTACACTACACATGGTTATTTTTTTTTGACATTTGCTTCTTGTACCATGTAAGCTATATACCCACCAAATTTCACAATCATAGGAAGAGTTTTGCACAAGCTACCCGGAGCTGCCCGAGTTGCCCGCAAAGTTCAGGGCAGCATAACATTTGATCCAAGCACCCAATTGGAAAAAAAATTAGATTTTCAGGAAGAGGGTACATAGTTACATTTTGTGTCCAAATTTCATGAACATCCGACCAAAAATGACTTTGTGGGAACCTACCCGAGATTTCTTGCGTACGTTGAACGGACAATTGGTCTTTTAGGGGTTAATAGCTCTTCAATTGTGATTTAATATATGAATTGTGATACATTGATATTTGCATACTATCATGATTAGTAATTTTCTTTGTCTTTAGAAGTATTTGGTCAATATTTTTCAGATAGAATACCACCGTATTTGCAATATACTATAGGGCCACAAAAGGCTTTCAGGCCCTTCAAGGGTTAAACTAAGTTACAACCATTTCAAGCGAGGACAATTCCATCAATTGTTTTAATTTTCTTGGCCTAGCCCCAATTTTCTGGACCTGCATACCGCCAGTTGCAGCCCCACACGGAATCGAGCATCYRCAAGGAACTCCACGTCGAATTGCTTCCTTGCTGACGGGAGTGTCATTCCTTTTCCGCGCTTTCAGGCCGAGTAAGGGACGTAATTACGTAAAGTACAGTAAGTTATATGGCACCCTCGGCATCAGGGAAGGTCGGTCCCCGGTCGGCCGAGCGGAGCCCGCCCCACTGCCGCGCGCCCCACTCCATCTGCCAATAAGCTTCCTTACCAGTAAGTTCCCACACTCGCCCCACAGACTGCAGACACTCGACTCGACTCCCTTGCAGAGCTGGATCCTGCACGTATTTAACCTTCCCAGGCTCACCAATTAATTCCAAACAGAGAACTCACTCAACTGCAGCCTCCTGAAGCTCGAGAGTTTCTTCCTCCACGTACCAGGTCAATTCTTTTTCACACAACTGTTAAGCTCCCATTCTAGTAGCTAGGTTTTTCACCACTTCCAATCGCTCATAGTGCCTGCATTAGCAGTCCACTGAGTATCCTTCATGTAGAGAGTTTCTCCTGCACCAGGCCAATTCAAACACAAAGCTCCGATTCTAGGAGAGTCGATTTCCACCAGACGAGATGACGATGGACAGCACCATGTCGATGCACGAGTTTTACTCTGGTTATAACGACGGCCGCCACGAGCAATTGCATCCCACCACGTTCGACCTGATGGGGCGAGAAGGCGCTCCTGTCTGCATTTATGGTTGGAGAGAATCAGTGGGTTGTAACGACGTCCACTACGAGCAATTGCATCCCACCTCGTTCGACCTGATGGGGCGAGAAGGTGCTCCTGTTCATGGCTACAGAGAGCGTGCAGAAGCATTCGGGTCGGCAGCAAGCTCTTCCTGCAACGACGGTGCAATCCTCACCCGGAAATCTAGTCGGGTGCAACAAGGCAACAGTGATCAGAGATCGTATGTTGATACGAGAGACTCACAGTCTAGGTACACTCGGACGGTCTGCCCCGGCTACAAGGGATCGCCAGCCATCACGCACTAYGTGAGTGTGAATCCAACCATGGCAACGCGCGTGGAGAGCGGTGTGGCCTGGGCAAATTAACTCGATCGATCGGGGCTCTCCACAATGGAGCAAGTTCTGGACCTGCAAACTGACGCAATGGACTGAACAAAGGCTCAATTCTAGATAAAGGAAGAAGAGACGGGCGACCATGACTGCTCTGGTAGCGAAGCTGGTGACAAGGAGAAGTGGCGTTCAATAGTGAGTGATAACGAGAGCGAACTGCAACGCCAGGGATACTACTTGCAGAAGGCTTGTACATAAAAAATTATGAGTGTAAAGGAGTGAAATCGGAAACGAAAGGGGTCCATACCAGAAAGGGAAGCAAGGTTTGTTTGTTTTGTTGCGACAATGTCCTGTTTTGGTGACAATGATCTGGTTCTATTTGTATCATGTGAAATGACTCACCTGTTTTTACTTGCTATGAAGCCTAATACAGCTACAGATGATAAAGTGACCCCTCTGGTGACAGCAGCTGCATCAGGGAGTTCAGAGATTGTGGAGCTTTTGTTAAAGGTATTTCATCTGTTTCATAGGGATCTCTCCTTGTCTTTGAAGCAGTAGTAAACTACCAAGTGCTATACTTGAAGGGGAAGATGGTTTTGTGATACTTCGTATTGTGCATTCAGGTGCATTGCAACTTAACAACATGAGAAATTATTTTCTGCAGAATGGAGCAGATGCAAATGCAAGTGCTGCTGGAGGAGTCACCCCACTTCATATTGCTGCAGATCACGGTGATGAGCGGATGGTGGACTACCTTTTAGCTGCTGGAGCGAATCCTAATGCTGTTGATGACGTGCGTATCATTTTTACCATTCTGAGCATGCGTGCTTCATCCTATATTTTTCTTTTTCTGCTTTGCATATTTCCTTATTGACCTGATATCACCAGGAAAATGTTGTACTCCATGCATTATCGTTGGTAATATTATTTCTTAAAATTTTAGACATGTGTTCCTTGCTTATGTGGATAGATATATCTTTAACAAACAATTGGATATTGACTGAATTGTAAAATTTCAAATACAGGAAAATGCAAAGCCTTTAGATGCTGCCAAAGATTGYCGGGCAGTAGTGGAGCGCTTGTTGCCTATTACAACGCCTAATCCCTCTATCAAGGACTGGTCTGTCGATGGAGTCGTGGCTCATGCAGAGCAAGTAGCTGAGGAGGAGGAGGTATTATATTACTTAGATGAAACATCTGTCCTTCACGTGTCAAAGGTGTTGAAATTGCAGCTCAGAAGTCTGGATACTGATTGTTTATGCTTGCAGGAGTCCACCTAATATTCCTGTTGCCGCCACTTTTTGCAAATCCCTGATGAATCGTTGATTGTAAAGATGCTTGCCAATTTGATTGTGCTGTGGTATTCATCTACAGTATCTCCTTGGGTTCAAAATGCTCATCTTTACTTGCAACTAATGTGAAGTAGATAAACTGGTTKTTCTTGACTAAATGATTTTGCTATCATACTTAGTAGAGCTTGGTGTTCTGGTCAATTTCTTCCCGCAGGCTGCATATAGAAAATCTAAAGAGGACGATGAAAAGGCTAAAGCCGCCAAGGCCAACGGGCTTAAGAAATCAGTGGTAAGTCTGACTGTAGCTGTGAATGTTAATACTGAACTGTGACTTATCTGGCCTTTTTATTTAAGTAAAGTGTAATACTTCCATCAAACTCCTTGAATAGTTTTACTTCGTCTTCATGTCTCTCGTTTGCTGGTGTTTCTTTCTATCTTGTAACAGGAATATTGTGTAGTCTATCATATTCCATGATCGTAATTGCTGATTTTTCGACTAAGGATGTCTTCGTTATGCTACTGGCTTTAGTTTTTGAACACTGAGGGCTTTTGTTTTTTAATAGGYCACRGATGAGATGAAGAAAAAAAGTTTAGAAGCGAAAGCTCGAGGTGATGAAGCTTTCAAGAAGCAGAGTTTTACGCTTGCTGTTGATGCGTATACGCAGGTGCTTTTTACAATCTTCCTTTCTTTCTATTTTTACTTTTGTACGAAAGTCATCTTAGCAGGTACTTGAAATTGGCTGATACTATACATAACAATGTAACGCAGGCAAGTGACTTTGATCCAACAAACGCTGTCTTCTTGTCAAATCGGAGTGTTTGTTGGATTCGTTGAGACTCTCAAATGAAGGTGCTTAAAGGCCACTCATACCTTAGCTTAGAAGGCTAAATGGAGCTAAGCAAGTTCTCATGATGTACCTCATTGTTATTATCACAGGCCAAGAATGCATGCCAAAGCTTGGCTAGCTTCTATAAATCATGATGCCATTTGGAAAACTTGGCGCCAAAGCTGAGATGGAGGGCCTTTTCTGAGGGAACTACTTGGAAGGGAGGTAAGTTCTGAGTTGTCTGGAGTAGTCACTTTTACATGTCTCCTCAGCACATTTGGCACCCGAGTCAGTGTAATGGCAATTGGCATGTGGTGAGCCTATACATGGGATTTGAATGTCTTATTGGGGCTTTCCACTGGATAATCAAATGTCCAAGGAGGTAGACGAGTATACAGAAAACAGCATGAAGGATGGCCAGTGGGTGGGTGGTGATTGTGTAGTAGTGCGTGGACCATCATGTTTTCACAAGCCAGAAGTGGAGAACAATCTAAGTGGTTCCATATTCACCCTAAACTAGAATTAGAGTTAAAGGTCATTTCTGTAAGTCCCATGTAAATGTCAAGTGACTCCATATTATACCTAGGCCTTAGATATATGTGCACGAACTCATGCTAACTTGCTCTTTTGAACTAGTAGCTTCTATCGTTCCTTTCAAATTTTCACACACCTAACTACTTTGTAAATATTTGGCTATTTTTAGTTTCATCTTCTTGGAAGCTCATATACTTAATGAAGTGTGACAATGTGACTATCAATGACGCTGAGAAAAATCACTACTGAGTTAATCAAATTAGGCGAACACTTCCATAGATAGTTTCATCCCATTCTGTAGTAATATGGCAAGGGTGTTAACATGAATCCAATAAATCATGTTAGTAAACATGGAGTAAGTGGCACACTCAAGCAGTGGATATAACCTTCATTTGATAAAGCAAAATAATGTAAATGGTGAAATCCAGATCTAAACACTCACTAACCAATCCAAATTATCACTCTCTTTGCACTACAAGAGAAAGGGGTGTTTTAAGTATAGTCCTAGTAGTATAGTCTTTTTAAGTAATGACCTTTGAGTAAGGTTTTTAGTAAGATTTTACTAAAAAGACTGTCTTTACAAGAGAGGGCCCAATAGCCACCCCAAATTCTCTCTAATGTTTGGAAGAACCTACCCAAATTACCAAATAGTTTGTCAAATTACTAATTGGTTGTTCAACAACCACTTGTTCCTATAGGTATAAAAATGAAATCTGAGAATGACATTTTCATGTTGTATACAAAAGTTACAAGAGGTCAAAGCACAATTGGTACATTTTGCAATCTTGAAACCTAATATTAAACATTTTGTAACAAATGAGTTGTTTATCATCTAACATAGGTGGTTCATAAATTGATCATGTCCTATTAGCATCCTCTAACATAGAAGTCCATTTTTCTTTTTCATTGCAACAAAAATCATTAGGAGAAGTATGAGCCCTCCGAAAGGCTGTTAGAACAAATCAATCGCAAAGCCCTGTGACATTATAATTTTTTTTTTTTTTAATAATAATAATAATTTTTTTAATTTTACAAATAAAAATGCATAAAAAAAATAAAAAAATAAAAAAATAATTTTTTTTTATTGAAAATCTGTCGTGGCACTAGTAGTGCCACGCAGGATTTCAAAAAAAAAAAAAAAAAGCCATAATAGCACCGCGGCCTTTTAGAACTCACAGCCTTTTGAAGACCTCATACTTCTCCTAATGTGTACAAATGGTGTACATTTCAAGAGGTGGACGCTTTTAGTGATCACTATGTTTCAACTTCAAGAATCCATAACTAATTCTACAAAGCTCCAAAAAATATGAAACGACTTGGGTTAGATGCCAAATTCATTTGTCTTTCAAAGAAAAAATATTGAAAAGTATTTCAAGAAGTTTACACTCCCCCAATTGATTTTCAGCTCCTGAATAGGCACTGAACTGTAGAACGATGTGGAGGGTTGGGGGTTGGGGGCGCACAAGCTTGGGCAGGCTAGGACCTATGACAGTGTTGCTTGCACAAGTCATCACAGAAATAATGTTGGCAACAAATTGAGGCAGAAAGTGGTGCTTCAGAATGTTAACTCCAACGTCAAGACAAAGGCAACAAGAATCCACGATTTTAGCATGCTAGAAAACAAGAATCATTTGGCTAGAAAACATGTTATTTGTTGTTTGTCCATTGCAAAGTCATTCATCAAACAATTTCCGTCCACGTTGTCATTTCAAGGTTAAGGAATCTCTTATCTTAACCCCTAAAGTTCCAATGGCCCTAAAAGGGTCAAATTGTGACTTTGGGTAGGCTTGTATAGTCTCAATATTCATCATAATTTTTTGGAACTTTTTGTGAAGCTAGAAAATCATGTAAGCTTTCTGGGATTTTTTTTTTTTTTCAAATTAGTACCCCGGAGCAAAATTTATGGCACAATAAGCCAAAAATGGAGGTTGGCGGGCAATACAAAAAAAATCACAAAATGTCAAAACAATTAAAATTTTTTTTTTTTCTAAAATAGTACATTTTTGTGTACATGTGAAGCTTTGATTCATTCTATTTGGATTAGTAATGAGAAAGGTATGAACAATCTTGATTTTTGGGCAAGCTAAGCAAATTCCTGGAAAAATAACTTATAGGATTCATTTTTTAATTCAATTTTTAAAATATTTCAAAAAAAAATTTGTGACGAAGATAAGTATGCTTGCTAGAACATTCTCACTGTTTAGATTATTGTGTTTTGATTCTATCTTAGAGCTATTTACAATTTAGTTATTTGTTCAATCTTAGACCTACTTCTATTTAAAAAAATTTCAAAGAATGAAAATCAAGTTTTTCTTTCTAAGATTTTTTCCCTAGACTTCCAACTCAATTTTTCAACATAATGTTTTTTAAATTTAGAGTTTGTATTGCCAAAAAATTCAAAACTGGTAGCCAAAGTCATCTAAAATTGCAAGATAGTGTTCAAAAAAACTTTTTCTTCAACTTTAAATGCTAATATCTTTCAATCTGAACGGTCAAACTTCATGAAATTTTTACCACATGATTTCAGACAAG